>PVHX01008015.1:0-86541 GCA_004024805.1 Geosciurus inauris
TTTTTGGTACTGGGGATTGAACTCAGGGGCACTCGACCACTGAGCTACATCCCCAGCCCTATTTTGTGTTTTATGTAGAGACAGGGTCTCACTGAGTTGCTTAGCACCTCGCCTTTGCTGAGGTTGGCTTTGAACTCGCGATTCTCCTGTCTCAGCCTCCCTTTCTTTTCTTTCTTTCTTTCTCTCTCTCTCTTTCTTTCTCTCTTTCTCTCTCTCTCTCTTTCTCTCTTTCTCTCTCTTTCTTTCTTTCTGGGATTGAACTCAGGGGCACTCAACCACTGAGCCACATCCCAGCCCTATTTTGTGTTTTATGTAGAGACAGGGTCTCACTGAGTTGCTTAGTGCCTCGCGTTGCTGAGGCTGGCTTTGAACTTGTGATTCTCCTGTCTCAGCCTCCCAAAGTGCTGGGATTACAAGCGTGAGCCACCGTGCCCGGCTGAGCCATCTTTCATTACAGCACTTGCATGTGGTAGAGTCGAGGGTTGAATAAAATACATCCATTCCAAACTAGTCCCCTATACCGCTTAGCACAAGCCCAAGCTGTTTAGGGGACATCTGCTTACTAGTCTACAATTCCAGCCTGAGCATCCATCCATCAGCAGATGTTCAACAATAAACAGGAGGGGGAGTACTTTCACTTAGTCATTCAACAAACACGTGAGTGCTTTTTTTTGTGTGTCAGAAATACAAATTCTAGATTCCAACATGGGTAGAATGGAGCACACCATGGATGCTTTCATCCTAGTGGAAAGATCAACAATTTTAAAAAAGACAAGAAACAAGCAAACTATTCCAGAGTATGATAAAGAATATGAGTAAAATAAAGTTTTGAAATAGAACATAGAGGAGAATGTCAGCTAAAATTGGTGGGGTGGAGTCAGGAGGGAGATTTACCTAAAAGTGCAGGAAAAGGCTGCAACTTTTTTCTCCTTTTGCATGAGCTCAAACAATTCTAAGGATGTCTGCAGCTGGATTCTGGCAGCATTCAGAGCTGCTTCCTTGCTATTGGGAAGTATTGGCTAAACAGATTGGAAACATGTTCTAGCTGTGGGTTATTAGCTTCTGTATGTTGAAGCAGCTTTTTTAAATGTTAGGTATTTTTCTTCCAATAGAGGTACAGTACCATCAATGGTGTAGAGGCTGCACATGTTGGAACAGAGGCGGCTTCTGCAAACCTTTTTTGCCAGTGTAGACCATCCTGGGAATCACTCACAGCCCGCCCCTTGCCAGCAGCAAATCTATTTTTCTATTTCAAATCATACCTAAATGAACTGTATTTAAGAGCGTGTAAAGTCACACATCCTAGGAATATCCCTTAAAGTAATAGCTGGTGCCAAAAAAGGAACACAAGAGAGACATTGCATTGCTGAGTTCTCTACCCACTTCCTCAAGCCATTGTAAGTCAGGCCAATGGAAGTCAAGCTGACAAAGTCCCTTGCCCCTCAAATAGGAGGTGCTGAGAGAGAAAATGGAAAGTCTCATTTCTTTGATAAATAACTGTCTGTCCTCCAGCCATGCCCACACAAGCAACTGGTTTATTTAATCCTACAAATACAACCTGTCCATGTGAATTAATAACTGTGGGTTGATGAGGATCTACCATGTAAAAGCCCCGTGTTGGACTTCTGCTGAGAAGATATAGGATGAGGTTGGTGTTTTGTTTTGTTCTGTGGTACTAGGGATGGAGCCCAGGCCCTTGCACATGCTCGGTGAGTGCGTAAAGAAATGAGCTTCGGTGCACTTAGATGATATCGAGGGAGTAGGCAAACAGCACCAACACGATTTACACTAGAGATTTACCCAGCCCTGCGCTGGGTCCTTCAGCCTGTCTCGGTGCTTAGTGTAAGGGGCTAAAGTTAACAATATTGTGTCTCTCTTCCCCAAAAGAGAAAGAAAAATGGGTAAATGGATATTTCTAGAAAATGTGTACTTGGCTTAAATCCTCTTCTTAGAAAATACAGCAGAGAACAATGAAAATCTAGATGTTATACTTTAATATTTTACTTCAATTTTCCCTGAAGTCTCTGATAATTTCCCACTTAGTGCCTGGATCATACTAGATTCTCGTTTCAACCATGTACTTCAGCAATATAAAATCGTAAGTTTTTAAATCACACATATTTCTTCACTGAGACATGCTACACTTAAGAATTGATTGAAAAGTTGAGCAAAATGTGATGCACAAGACAGAGAAAAAAAGAAAACCCCTCCAGCATTATTTGTAAAAGAAAAAGCTGAGAAGCCTTGAGACACCCTCAAGAGGGCTTTCCTGAGGGTTACGTGCGCCGTGCGTCAGACCCCATAAACAAGGCTGGCCAAGAGACAGAGGCTGACCTGTGAATGCAGTCACAGGACATAGTAGAATGACCTCTTTGGAGGAGAAACAACCTCTGCCTGCCTGCCCACATACATATCCGCACTTCCGCCCGAAGAGGGGTGTGGAATGAAAAATTTCAAATTGTTAATAGCATTTTTTCTTTCTACAATAGCATAATGGATATGCTTTCCCACTTTTTTTATTCATCAATATTGTCTCTTTTCTGTTAAAAGGAGCCCTGTAGTGAACCATCTAAACAGAGGAAAATGCCCCAGTGTAGGTAATTCCCCGATTCCTCCACTAGGCGGCGCTGTGAGGCCGAACCATCTCGTGGCACCAGAAACCAAGACCGGGCGCGTGGCGGGGAGGGCGGAGTCACAGTGACTCCGAGAGGAGTTTGTTTTCCTCTCACGAATGCCCAAACTCATCGGTGCAGAGTGTGCGTGGCAATTCCTTGTTCACAAACAACACTGACTCTTCAAATACTCTCATGGCTGATGTGAAGCCATCTCCAGAGGAAACTCGGAAAGAGATTTTGTGCCAGATGGGCAATTGGAGAATCGCCTTCATAATCGGCATTTCCCACGGTGGCAATATTTGTATTTTGTCCCCGTTGTCGCCATGGGCTTAAAAGATGCGGATGCACTTTGATCAGTGGGTGTGACTTGGGTAGGCACAGAGAGGAAAACAGAAGTAAGCATTTCCAACGGTGGCGTACGTTTATTTGCTCTCCTTAAGTGGCTGAGAGCTTTGTATTTAAAAAAATATATATGTGAAAAAAATTCAGTCTCTGTTTAGGAAATGTTGAAATTCCACAAAGGCTTTCAGCATTTGTTCTTAGTGTCTCTCCTCCTTGCTAATTTATCTTCCTTTCTAGGCAAGCTGGAGGATGAATTCTAGCTTTGAGAAGTGACCAACCCATTTTTTTCCTCCCTGCATCTGTTTGTTTTTTGTTTTGTTTTTTTGGTACTGGGGATTGAACTCAGGGGCACTCGACCACTGAGCCACATCCCCAGCCCTATTTTTTGTGTTTTATGTAGAGACAGGGTCTCACTGAGTTGCTTAGCACCTCGCCGTTGCTGAGGCTGGCTTTGAACTCGCGATTCTCCTGTCTCAGCCTCCCTGAGTGCTGGGATTACAGGCTTGAGCCACCGCGCCTGCATCTGTGACAGTGCTCTGGGGAGCAGTAATGTGGAGACTCCACGTCGGCTGGACGCCTGGCAGGTTCAACCCTGGACATCCGATGGGGAGGGAAGGGAAACAGATCCCTCTTTCCTTTCATCCCAGGCAGCATGTGGCTCGAATTTCCAACAGATGGCAAGGAGCGGAGTCACAGGTGGGGTGGGACCCACTTCTGCTCTTCAGACACGTGTCCCCCGTGTTGGTCCCTTCTGGGTCTGTACTTGAGGCACTGCCCTTGGTGTGGAGGTTCAGAGTGAAGGTGTGCATGGCAGAAATCCAGAGAGACGACTCAGCAGCCCTCCAGACAGGAGCTTCTGCCTGGATCCCGGCCTTCCTTAGGTTTTCACATTGGCAGCTAAGGCCCTGCCTAACCAGCTAGGTCCAGCGGAGGATGCACAGCTCCAGTGCCACACGGACTTCATTAGACCATCAGATTATGATAAGGCAGCATTATCTTTCAACATGACAAGTTGTGATCACTTCGCTGGTGTTCCTGTCTGTCTGCTGTTTGAAACCAACAGAAGGAAAAAGAAAACATGTGAGATTCTTAGAGAAGAAATACAAATTGACACCAGAACTCCTGCCTTCTTAAAAGGAGTTTCCAGGTATTTCTTGAAAAGCTTTTCCGCTTCATGTGAGATTTTTGTTTGCTGAGCATGATCTGAGGATCTGATGTGACTAGCAGAGACACATTATTTGCAGTCAAGGACAAATAACACTTTCAAGGTGCAGTCTGTGAACCGGCAGCCTGAAGACTGGGTCTTCCTTCCAACTGTGTTTAGCTTGGCCCTCTGGATGTTTTTAGATTTTGAAATTAGTCATGCACATTCTGTTTTAATTTTAATTTTGGTAGGTAGTGCATCCACTTAGATCAAAACAAGAAATTAGAAAGTGCTATGCTTGTCCAGGAGCACCTCTCCAATAGTCAGTATATATTTTTTAAATGTATCTTTCTAGGATTTCTCTGAGCATAAATAAGGAAACACACCACAAATTCTTATTTCTTCTTGTTACACAAATGATAATATAATATGCACTCTTCTCTTCTATGCTTTTCTTTTCAGTAAACAATACTCTCTATATTTGCACATAAAGAACTTTCTCATTTGTAACATCTGATATTTCACACATGTGAATTCAGGTTTAGAATCAACTCTTAGAAGTGGCATTGCTGGGTAGACAAACCCATCCTCTTTAAAAATTTGGCAGGCAATGCCAAACTGCCTTCCACTGGGACTGAATTAATTTGTACTCATTCCACACCCCCTGGGAGTGTTCTTCACCCGCCTGTCCAATGCCCAACGTGTGTGTAAACACTTGGTGTTTTTGACTTTTCTATCTTTCTTCTCCTGACTTTTAGATTTTGAGTCACAGCTACGGGAACCTTCTCAATTCAAAATTATAAGACTTTCCCCATGTTTTCCGGTAGTATTTTCATCCGTTTGGACTTTGTCCTGGTGTAGGGTTGAGTTGTGACACTAAGTTAATTTTTTTCCCCAGATGGCTCCTCTGGGAGCCATCCACGCCAAATCTTTTTTATTAAAAAGTCCTTCCATGCCAAATCTTTGAGGTATCATCTCTATTGCTTACTAAATTCTCATGTGGGTTTGGGTAAAATAAGTTGCAAGGTTCATGGTAACAATATGGAAAAGTATATAGCAGGGAAGAGGGATGAAGGCCAGGAATTTAACATAAGAAAGGCCCTGGCAAGAAGAAAATGGGCAAATAAGTACCGGAGGGAAGGGAGATGAGCACTGGACAGTGCGGGTCTCACCAGCTTTACACCTCGGGGCCTGGGCTCTACCCCCAGCTCTGCTCTACAACCTCAGGCAAGAATTTATTCTTTTCATTCATCAAGAACTAAATGGGGTCAGTAATGGTGATACACACCTGTAATCCCAGCAACTCAGGAGACTGAGACCAGAAGATAGAAAGTTGAAGGCCAGCCTCAGCAAGTTAACAAGCAACTTGGTGAGACCCTGTCTCAAAATAAAAAATAAGAAGGGCTGGGGGTGTGGCTCAGTGGTCAAACACTCCTGGGTTCAATTTCAGTACCCAAAACAAACAAACAAAAAAGAACTAAATACTGAACAGGATCCTTTTTACCTAGCTTAGTGTTGAGCCCAGCATAAAGATAATTTGGTCATTTTTATTACCATGGACATTTTCCCCTCTCGTTTCGCATTCCTCCAACGATTCATAGCTGGCCCACCGCCTGGTTGCAGGTTAATTTTACATGTTGACACCACATGCTGACTTATTTAACCACTTCACACTCAGACTCCTGGAGTGACTCTTCACGGTCACTCTTCCAACACTGTCCCATAAAGATTCTTTTTAACTTTGTAATCTCAGCATTATTGTAGATTCACGCGCATTTGTAGGAAGCAGCACACAGAGAGCCCTAGTCCACCGTCGCCCAGTGGTAACATCCTGCAGATCTGCGGGGCAGCATCCCGACCCTCTTATTGCCAACACCGCCAGGGGCTTCTGCAGGGCTGCCATTGGGACAGCCACTTCCCTCCTACCTCCACTCTCTTCCCAGGCCCCAGCAACCCCTAGGCCACATGTCCTCCATTCCCAGAGTCCTGCTCTTCCGTGGAGGTGTATAAATAGAACGTACTCCTTCAAGAGGCATTTTTTCCGTCAGCCTAATTCTCCAGGACTGGTGCCGGTCACCAAGTTTATCAATAGATATTGTTCCCTTCCTTCCTGTTTTTTTGCTGAGTGGTATTCCATGCTAGGACGTCCCAGTTAGTTTAACCTTTCATCCACTGAAAAGCCTTTGGTTGTTCCCATGTGGGGCCTCTTGCAAACAGAGCTGTTAGAAACATTAATGAAGTGGTTTTGTGTGAATTTAAGTTTCTGCTTCTCTAGGAGAAATGCCCACAGTGCAATTGCTGGGTTCTTGCTGTGGCATGGTTAGCTTTAAAAAAAAAACAAAATAAACAAACTATTGAAATCGTTTCTGTCCTGGCTGTATTGCTCGCTGTCCTGCCACCAATGTACAGGCAATCTAGTTTCTCTGCATTCTTATCAGCCTTCAGGATGGCCGTTACTTTTATTTTAGCCATTCTAAAATAGCATCGTGATCTCTTGTTTGTTTTTATTGTGCATTTCCCTAGCCAAGTCGGAAAGCATCTCTCAGGCACTTGTTTGCTGTCTGTATACCTCCCCTGCCATGAAATGTTTCGTCACGTCATCTGCCTGTTTTCTGACTGGATTATTGTCTCTTGTTCTGCTGCTGAGTTTTAAGTTCTTCACATGCTCTAGGTGTGAGTCTCTTGTCAGATGATTTGCAAATATTCCCTTCCACTCTCCAGATTGTCTTTTCATTTTTTAACAGGATATTTCACAGTGCAGAATCTTTTAATTTTGATGAAATCCAACTCATTAATTTCTCCTGTTAAGGGTTGTGCTTTCAGTATAAAATCTAAAAACTCTTTGCCTAACCATAGAATCCCGGAAATTTTGTCTAATTTTTTTTTTCCTAAAAGTTTTATATTTTTCATTGTTCGCTGAAGTCCGTGGTCTGTTTTGAGTTAGTTTTTGCACAGGGTGTGATCCGGGTTGAGGTTCTTTCTTTCCCTCTGAGGGTGTTAAGTGACTCCAGCATCATTTGTGGAAAAGAGCCTTTCCTCATTGACTTTATGCTGCTGTCAAAACTCAGCTAGGCATACTTGTGTGGGTCTCTTCCTGGGTCCTCTGTTCTGTTGGATTGCTCTAAGTGCTGGGTGTTTTCTATCTTACTAGAGCACCCCTGTCCTCTACTTAGAAAGAACAGGTCTGGGGCAGGACCTGGGGAAGCTGGCACCCGTTGGTGTTTCTGGGTTGCCAGCTTCTTCCACTCCAAGTCCAGGATATATAAAGACAAAAGAGAACCCAGGGACCCACCCTGTGTCGCTCCTCGGGTCCTCAGCTGCTCTGCCTTTACTTCCGCACCTTTCAGAGTTCTTCCACTTGTTTTCTATGCCACTTTCAGGATCTTTCATTGTCCCTTGTGGTAGGAGCAGGGGAATGTGCATATCCTCCACCGGAAGGCTTCAGTGGAAGTAAGTCCAGGAACAACTACTGCAAGATAAGGGCTCAAGTTCAAGTTGAGATTTCAATTTGAAAGGCTCCAAAACTCTCACCCAGGAAGAGCCCAAGACAAAGCAGCTCCTGGCACTGAGCCAGCAGTTTCTCTCCATCCTCGGCTGCTGTCCAAGCAGTGAGCCAGGGCTGTGGGTGGGCATCAGGGAAGCCCAGGGCACACCTTTAGAGGGGTCTGCAGAAGATGGTGCAGGGCAGAACAGGAAGTTGGGGGTCCCTCTGTCCCTGGGCCTCTGCCCACCATACCCTCTCTGGTCAGGGTTCTTTATCTGGGTGAGGAGGTACTCACATTATCCCCCTGCTCAGATGGTGGCCTTTGCTGCAG
This sequence comes from Geosciurus inauris, assembly GCA_004024805.1. NCBI lineage: Eukaryota > Metazoa > Chordata > Mammalia > Rodentia > Sciuridae > Geosciurus > Geosciurus inauris. The sequence goes on from PVHX01008015.1 coordinate 7,917, forward strand.
GTTCTTCCTGATGGCTGCCTTGATCCATGCAGACACCTGTGGCCTCAGACCTCATTCCCCTTAGGTCAGCTTCGCTGCATCCCATTCTACTGCCAGGAGGTTTGGTGACTGTCCCTGTGTGTCCTGCTCTGGAATCACAGAGAAGAATCCTTGTTTCTTATGACCCTTTGGAAGGTCCGGGTCTGGGCAGGAGTGGGGGCAGCCCCAATGAGCCCCTTCCATTCTCAGTGCCGGGATGTGGGGAGCCCGTGGAGGGAGGCAGAGTGGCTCAGAGCTGCAGACCAGCCCCAGGCCCAGCTCCCTAGAGGACCTCACCACTGCCACAAGGAGCCTACAGTCTGTGGCCCTCCGTCCCTCTGCCTCTGTTTCCCCAGTCAGGCCTCCCACCAAGGCGCTGCAGCACTTACTGGTTTATCTGCATTTTTGTCTGGTTTGGTTTCCTCCCTTGCTAGAATTTCAGCTCCTGAGCACAGGAATGTGTCACCCTCTGTTCCATGCCTAGACCAATGCGGCGATATTTGATAGACAGCTCCTTTGCTCATTCTTCCCAGTACCATTGCAGATCCACTTGCCGTGATTCCAAAGTCCAGCCCATCCAATGTCAAAATGTCACCTTGCCTGCATATGGACCGCCTTCCAGTTCCTTCTGGAACCAAGCCCTGACCTGACCCATGGCGGGAGGTCCTTGCCCTTTCCCGCCTGTCCCTCAGGCCTGGGGGCTCTGGGAGGAAGGATGAGGCAGGAGGCCCACGTCTTCCTGCCTTGCCCATGCTGTCCCCTGGCTGTTGGGCCTGCTCTGTGGTGCACACCCACGTGGGGTCCCTGGGGAACAGGTGCTCCCACCCAAGCTGCCCTGTGCCACACCCTCTTGGCCCAGACACCTCCCCAAGCGGCACTCAACACTTCTTCCCAATTGTTCTTCCAACCACTTTGCCTTCACGGCCCTGTAGCTCAGCTGCCCTGAAGAACCTGCCCAGGCCCCCCAGGTCCCCAGAGCCATGCCCGCCTGTCTTTTCCACATTTGCCGCATGCCCCTCCCTCTGCCCCATCTGCACCCCACCCGCCCCTGCACGTCCACACTCTAGGGCTCGGTGGCCTGGAAGGTGCTCCACTTTCAAGCCTTCCCCCGTCCATCCGGTTCTCTGGTTTGGTCATCCTCCACCTTGGTGCACACTGACATTGTTCCCGTTTTTGACCCCAAAAGCTGGGTCCTCTTTCCCTCTTGGGATCATGGAACCAAGAGCAAAACAGCAGCGACTAGGCCATGAGGGAGACTTATTCTTGGCCAAGAGTAAAATTGGGAAGATAAACTCGCAAGTGGACTTCCCACCCCTGAGGGCCTGGGGGTTAGAGGTATAGGTCAGAGATGGGGGGTAGGCTAATAAAGAAGGAGGACTCCAGGCACCTGGAGGGGAGAATGTCAGACCCGTCTCTGTAAATCCCGCAGGGCTCAAAATAGAGCAGTGGTTAAATATCCTAAGGGCTAACATCTATTGAGTGCCTACTGTATGCTGTCCATTGTTCTAAGTCCTTGATGTGGATTATCCCATTTAAGGGACCAGCACTCTTAAAAGACAGGTGCTACTCATCGCCCCACTTTTACAAGTGGGCAGAGGAGACATGTCAGGACACTTGCCAGGAGCGCATGGGTCTGAATGGGGGAGCAGGGAGTTGGGTCTGGGCCAGCTGGACACAGAGCCATGCTGAGGCTGTGTGGCCTCTGCACTGCTTGTACAGAGTCAGTGTCCTGCTCAGGTGACAAAGGAAAATGCAGACAGGAATGGGTGGAAACGAGGTGTTCCCAAGAGACACCTTAATTAGACCCAGTGGGGAACCTCTCAGTCCAGATTTATTTCTTGTCCCACTTGTCATAATGGCTCATTTTCAAAACACCCATTCAATTATACATGATGTTTTTATTTAAAATTCATCTTATATTCAGTTTCATTTAAGCAAACACATGCATACTGCCAGAGGTTTGACGCTAGAAATATTTTTCTAATGCCCTTTGTCTTAGTTTAGGCTGCCATCAAAGTACCAGACCTGTGGAGGATAGAAACTGATTTCTGCCGTCCTGCAGGCAGTGGGGCCAAGAGCAGGGCGCAGCATGGTCGGGCTCTGGGAAGGCCCTCCCTCGGCTTGCAGGCTGCTGAATTCTCATGGGATTCTTGAGAGGCAGAAAGAGGAATAGAGAGGTCTCTGGGTTGTCTTGTCGTCGGGACCCTAATCTTATTCATGAGGGCTCCACTCCTTGATCTGCATCATCTTCCAAAAGCTCCACCTCCTAATGCCATCACACTGGGGGTTAGGATTTCAACATGTACATTTTTGAAGGGACACAAACTTTCAGTCCACAATGCACATTTGAAGAGTAACCTAAAGTGTACGTGTACCACCCAAAATAAAACAGGGCACACCAGCCCTCATCAACCCTCAACAGAAGTTTCAGCATCCTCCTGATCAACCGTCCAACAAGTTGGATCCCAATGATGGCTTGTAATGATAAAAAGTCCAACTCCTACTAGAACCTGTTTTGTAAAAGCGCCTCTCTTCCAGAGCAAAATGCTTCTTGTGTGGAATGAAACAGAAAATCTCATGAGACTGTCAAGGCCATAGTTTCTAGTTGCTTGTAGTTTTATGAAGCTCCAACTCTTTGAGGCATTTCACAAGATGTACATCGTCTTTGTTTAGAACACGTCTCGGAGTTGGATGAAGGCTGTGTAAAATACACACACGGTGATCACCTTAAAAATATTCACCAAAATACACTTTATGTGTAAGTTGTATACCATCCCACTAAAGCCCTGTTGGTACTGCAAACCATTCCAACCCAGGCTGCAGCAATGGACTGGACTAAGTAGGTGAGCTGAGTTCCACGTGAGCGCAGAGGGGGACAATGGGTGGCAATTCAGGAAGGAGACAGATCATTATGGATGGCACTACCCACAGGGCTTCAGTGCAAGGAACCCAAAGCCATGGCTAGAAGATGCATGAGCTCACGAGGACCTGGAGTGGAGCTGGGGCAGCCGGGGCAGCCAGCAGAGAGGGCATGGTGGTGGAAGGCTGGGAAACGCCTTGCCTCCAGTCGCAAGTGTTTCTCACGGGTCTGTTCTGTGTCAAAAACTTTGCAAATTGCATGGAGTTTTGGTGTTGTCATTTTAGATTTTATCCAACACTTCTAGGCTAAACATTATGGGAAGGAATTTACATGCATTATTTCTCATGAAAACTCAGAACAGATTAAATGAGGTAAGGTGTATTATCAATCCCATGTGACACAAGGAGACCGTGTCCCAGAGAGGCTGAGACCCTAGCTGCGTGAGGTCCCTCGACTTGCAGGAAGTAGGGTCAGGCGATGAGTTCACCTGGGTACAACTGCTTTGGTGAACTTCTTGGTCCTGCGTGAAGAGCTCAGCCATGGTACTTGTCCTTAGAGAGCTGCCAGTCCAGCTGAGAGTGCTGGCAAACATAACTGTGGCTCAGCCTGCTGGGTCCTGATGCGGGAATCGCCAGAACAGGTAGGGGTGACGTGCTGGGAGCTAGTGGGGCTGTGCTCCCGTTTCCAAAATGACTTGCTCAACCAGTCCCTGTGGAAAAAAGTCAAACATTGATCATTGGCATTTTTCATTCATTCATTTATAAATAATGTTAGTAGCTGGTCCACTATTAACAAAGCGGAGTAGAAACTATGGGCCAAGGTGGAGTGACAGGAGCCGGTCTCACCCTCCTGCCTGAAACAGAGGAAACCGGAACTCAGCCACAGTTCCCAAGACACTGGGGATCAGGTAACAAGCACCAGTGATCTCTGGGAGATAAGGAACCAGACGTGCTCTGTGACCGCCCCTACTCACTGCCTTGAGGAGCCCAGTCCCTGAGACCAAGCTCTTGGTAGCTCCTGGGATGACCCTCACACAAGGACGCTAACACAGATGCAAAGGCGCCCGAGGAGAAGCCCTCTGTCTGCTCTTGTGCAGGGCCAGGCCAGGGCACCTTGTTCCTCACCAGGCCTAGGACAGAGTCCTCCAGGTAACAGTCCTCACCTGGGGAAATGCCCTCTCCACCCCCTGTGGGGCTTTGGTCCTGCCTGACACGTCTTAAATGCAAGAACAAAAAGAATCAACCTGTATTCAAGTATTTTAACTATATCTGGAACAAAGCCCAAGATATTTATAGAAATACCAACAACATTCAGAACCCGGTCAGGTGAGATTCACATTGTCTGGCATCCACCAAAAATCTGGCAGGAAAATGTCTCATGATGTCAGAAAAAGTCAACTGAAACCAGCTAAGAACTGGCTCAGGTGTTAGGACTGGAGGAAAAGGACATTTAAAAAATCAGTATAAATGTATTGTGTGTGTTTAAAAAATGGAGTAGAGACACAGAAGATACATTTAAAAAATCAAAATCAAACTTCTAGCGAGGAAAACCAGTGTGTAAGGTGCAAGTTCACAAATGAGAATCAGAGCAGAGGAGAGAACGCAAAAGATTAAAGGATCTAAAGGTGCAGCCGCCGAAGCTGGCTGAAAGCAAACAGAGGGGGAAAGGATTTCAAGAAGAAAGAGACATCAATGAGCTGGACAGAGACTGCGCAGACTAGGATACGCGCACTTGGAGTCCACAAAGGAGAGGAGAGGGGAGAAGATGGACTATTGGGAGATGTAGTGGCGAACACTGAAGATGGCTAGTCACTCCTTCACTTGTGACCATTGAGCATCTGCTACATGCACAAGTCCAGGTGCAGGAGAAACATGGAGGAGAAAAGGACTAACTCCTGCCTTCATCTGTTTTTCTGTTGCGGGAAGAAGCGGCAAAACCAAGATGAGCAGGTGAGTATTTTATACAGTACAGCTGCTGCACCCTCCAGCCACAACAAACATCATCTCCAGCACTGCCCCGTGTCCCCCAGGGGAGGGCAACCAGTGACCCATTAGAAGTGAAATTTGCTAGGAGAACAAAAATAAGACGGTGAACACTAACAGGGCATTCTGGGGTGCAGTCGTGTCTATTTAGGTAGAAGGGGAGGAGAGTCCTCAATAAAAATGGGACATTTGGAAAGACTCAAAGGGCCTGAGGTGGAGCTTTCCGGGCAGGCAGAAACTCAGATGCAAAGGCACTGAGGCAGGAGCCTGCTAGTCACGTTTACAGTGCTGCAAGGAGGCTGTGGCTATGGTAGAGTGAGCCAGGGAAGAACACGGGTCAGCAAAGGCATGGACTGGGATGAGTGGGGACTGCTTCCCAGGGATGAGCAGGGTCCTGTAGTCACAAGGAGTAAGGAGAAATGAACAGGCGGGACGATAGTCACCAATCATACTTGCTAGAGTGTGGCCTTGAACATGCTCCTACTCCTCTTTGGGACTCAGTTTCCTCATCTGTGAAATGGCCTTCACTGTTTGTGCAGAGAGTAAATGATATAGCAGATTCCAGAAGGCACCTGATAACTAAAACTCTGAAATCATAAAGTTTGTTTGAGAAATACCTGGCAATGTTGTTTAGACATGTCTAAGTGCTGTACTTCTTGGGAGGCTTAAGCTATGAAAGATCTTCTGGGAATTTATGGATTCAGTATATACTTATAGACTCTTCATGAAGATCTTGGTTTCCCCGTACCTGGATTTAATTCACATGACATTGAAGATTATTGCTATGCTACCTAAGTTTTGCTAGGTTGACAGGCAGGGGGAAATGGTTCTTAACATTTCAGATGTCCAATTCCAGAAGTCTTGAGTTAGAATCCCCCATTTGCCTCTCAGACAAGTCATTGAACCTTTCTGAGCTTCATGTCATTGTTGAAAAAACTCTCAATTATAACATTTGTCTCAGAAAATTGTTGTAAGGCTAAATAATTTCTGTTTAATGCATTTGTACAGTTGCTTGCATGTTGTGAATGCAAAATATTTGACAGTATATATTATTCAATAATAGATAGCAATAATTTAAGATTAGATGACCTCATTTTAATTATATTAGCTAAGAGACCAAGGGCTCGGGCACTGCTTTATAATTGTCATTGCTTTTAATTTAATTGTGTTTACTGGTTGGATAGTCAACCATATCACTTTACCCTGGGTTTCCAGAATCTTCCAGGAAGTATAACAGCTGGGATACTGGGCAGAGCTGCCCTAGTCCATTCCCCACTGTTGGAGGAAGTAGTCAACATAGACAGAGATGCCAGGTCTTCTGTGGGCTTTTCACCTCACACACTGAGCACTATTAGAAATCCCTACACAGAAACAAAGGGCTTCCCTCCATTCTCCTTGAAATCAGGGAACCAGCAGCAATGGGGGCGGGGCATGGCTTGGGAGGCTGAAGCTCAAGGCCTTGGGATAAAGGACAGGACTACACAGGGGTGGAAGGGAGAGGATGCTCAGACCAGACAGTGGAGTTCACCTCCCTCGCTCCACCTACCTGCTAAGCAAGCTCCACTGCCAGACCACAGCCCCAGAGCGGCCCTCCTGCCCTGGACATATTGGAGGTATCACCGCCACCCCTACTAGTACACCAGACAAATAATCAGATGCAGATACACACTTACAAGAAATCTTCCTAGTAAAATCTTTCAATATTTTTTTCAAGAGTATTTATCAAGTTAAAAAATTTGCATACCTCTTGACCCAGAAATTTCACTTTTGGCAATTTGCTCAAAGAAAAGATACACAGGAGGGATTAAAACTAAAAGTGAGAGATGTCTGTATTAGCACTGCATCTGACATCCTAGATGTAAAATTGTGAATACTGAAAATGCCCGTCGATAAGGCTACTGCACAACCAAACCCGGGAATGAAAACCACAGGAGATGTACAGAAAGGAGCCCGTCTCACTGCATGGCGATGGGGAGGTGCCTCTGCTCTGTTGTTACGAACACAAGTTAGTACTGAGAGCCCCTCTCATTTATGCAAGATTTCTATTACCTCCATTCATTTATTCAATAGTCAAATAATAAATATTGATGAAATGCCTTCTCTGGACCCTGCTGTCCTCCATACCTGAGAAATTCCTGTCTCTGCCGCATCTCCACTCCCGTGCAATATGGCGGACCAGGTGATGTTGAGCTAGTAAGCAATGATGTCAACAGTGAAGGTGGAAAAGACAGGAAAAGACGACAGATGACAGCAAGAGGAGGAGGAGGGCTTTTGATGGCTGTTTAGGGTGGACTCCCAGGAGAGGAGACGCTTCAGACTTGAAGGATGAACGGGAATTACTGATAGGCACACAGAGGGACAGAATGTTCCAGACAAAGAGTCATGAAATTGGAAATCACTTCTAGTATTGTATTAGTCAGAGTTCTCTAGAGGAACAGAATCAACAGGAAGTATGATTATAAAAAGGGGATTTATTAGGTTGGCTTACACAACCAGAAGCTGGAGAGTCCACAATGGCCGTCTGCAGGCTGGAGAGCTGGAGGAACCAGTAGCTGTGCAGTCCAAGAGGCTGAAGCCCCAGAACAAGAGAGTCAATGATGCTACCCTAGTCCAAGACCAAAGGCTTCTGGAAACTCCTTGGAGAATCACTGGCAGAGTCCGCTTTGGAAGAGTGAAGAAGCAAGGACCTGATGTCCTCAGGCAACCACAGCAGCAATCAAGAACCCTTTCAAGAAGAATGGAGCTGGGTGTGGTGGCATACACCTGTAATCCCAGTAGCTCAGGAGGCTGAGGCAGGAGGATCACGAGTTCAAAGCCAGCCTCAGCAAAAGCGAGGCCCTAAGCAACTCAGTGAGACCCTGTCTCTACATAAAATACAAAATAGGGCTGAGGATGTGGCTCAGTGGTTGAGTGCCCCTGAGTTCAATCCCCGGTACTCGAAAAAAAAGGGAAGAATCTAGTTTGCATCTGCTGCTGCTTCCTTGTTCTTCCAGCTTTTATTCCATCCAAGCCACCATCCTATTGAATGGTGTTCACACTTAGGAAAAGTCTCTGCTTTATTTCACCATCTCACATGCCAATCATTCCTAGACACACCTTCAGTGAAACACCCAGAAGCCTCTTAATCTTCCCATCTCTTACTCTAATCAAGTTGAACATTCAAATTGACCATTATAAGTATGTTTGAGAAACTTCAAGAGGGCAGGTCAGGATGAAAGGGAAGAACATCAGCTAGTGAGGGGGGTGGACTCTGGTGTGAGCCACACCTTAAGACATACGGGAGGCCACTGGAGCAGGGAAGGACTGGAGGATGGGGCCTGGGACGTGCAGAAGGAATTGAGGGCACTCAGAGCCCAAGCAGACAGGGCTGGGGGCCGTGGCAATCGTGAGGCAGAGAGATGACAGGGTCTTGCCCAGGGTTGGGGAGGTAGAAAGGGGCAAGGAAATCAGGTTCAGAATGCATCCTACCCACCTGGCAAGTCAGAGGAGAAAATCTATTTGCATGTCACACCCCTGGCACCAATAAACTCCCAGATCTGCAAAGCAGAACAGTTATTTTAAAACGCCAGGGTTGTTTTGTTTTTCTTTCCTTTGGTTGATATGATTCACTATTGCAGAGATTGTGGGAAGTCAGATAGACCCATGTCAGGGGCTAATGCACAAATCATTAGTCCAGGTGACCACAAAGGTGAGAACAGGATCTTATACAATCTCTTTGCAAAAGTGGGAGAAAAGGGTTTTTGTTAGAATGCACCATATACTGCAGTGTTCGTTACCCTCTGGCACCAAACAGTGTCCCTCCAACCACTGTGAATGCTGAATATGTAGGGAAGAGGGGGGAGGGAAGGAAAAAGGCTTTTATAAGCTCCTGATTGTTCTGCGCACCCGTGGGCAGAAGAAGTATGGCTGGAATTGGGGGTAAGGGAGAAAAGGAATTGCTTTGAGAGTCCACATTCAACAAGTTGCAGCTGTGAAAACTCTGTTTTGCTCCTAGGACATAGTTGACAGCAAGGAAACAGAAGGACAAGAGATTGAAACTTGGAGTTGCTCTGTCCCTGGGGACCCAGAAGGACTGGAGATTGCAAAGGAGGATTCCCAGACAACCAGTACAGCGGAGAATAATAATTCCATCATGAGTTTCTTCAAAACTCTGGTGAGTAGTTTCCTCTCTTTCCCCATTTCTATTGCCCCAAAGTTGTGCTACTTGTAAGAACAAAGCATCTTTGAATGCTGCTGTCCTGAATGGATTTACCATCAAGGAACAGCGGGAACATGAGAGAACCGGAGAAAGTACCTGCTGAGGGAATGTGTTCATCAGGCTCCCAGTGAGACAGCCCTTGGAGTTGGGAGCCGTGACATGGACACTGGGTACCCAGACCATGTGACAAAAGCTGTACTGTAATAGAATCCTATTGCAATTGAATGTCTTATGGTCATGGATCATAAAAGTTATTGGAAAATACTGCCTTGAGCTGTTGACCTATCAAAGCAATTTGGCACTCAAGTGGCAAATAAAACACTGTAGAGGTCACTGTCCATCTTGTGACATCTACCCCTAATGCTTTAATTAGATGGAGGCATGGACCATGTCTTCACACTGCTTGCTCATCTCTGACACTCACCCTGCTCAGGGCAAAATCCTCTAGCTTGGCATATGCCAGACACTCAAAAAAGAGCTGAATGGGTGAGTGCATACATAAAAACCAGCTACAAAAGTATTTGGGCTATCTGCAAATATCAAGACGAGCTTCAAAAAATAAAATGAAAGAAAAAATCAACAGCATGTGCCACAGACGCCAAGTGTTGCCTTGCGTGTGGAGCACTGGTCCAGGTGGTGGGAACTATGCCTTTCAGGAGATAATTTTGAATGTGGTCAAACTTGTGTTGAATGCATACAATCTGATACATTTCTTTATCAAGTAATAATTTTGTTAACTTTTTATCAAGTCACCTGAGACACGCGTTCTCGTTAGCTCCTTACCCACAGATCCTTGGGCTTCTACTGAACGAAAAATTCTTCTTATTTCTTGCTTTGCCAACGTGGTCAACTGGACCACTCTAAACAGTGATGTAATTATGGAATAAAAATCACCCTAAAGAGCTATGATTTCTAACATTTGATTTTCTCAAACTTTTAAGGTGTCACCTAACAAAGCTGAAACAAAAAAAGATCCAGAAGATACGGTAGGTCCTTTGAAGTATGGGTTTGTGTACAAAATTGGATTTAGAGGGTGTCTGCTTATTTGTTTTCTGTATGACGTGTGTGTCCTTTATATGTTATATATATATGTACAGACACATGTATGGACATATATAGTAAGTAACTTAGTGCTGTTGGATTGTCTTTTAAATATTTCATTTAGGTTAATGCTATTGTGATGAAAATGTAGTGAGAAATTTAAATCATATGCCAATTTTGGTTAAATAATATCACAATAACCAATTTATTTTTTCCCATATTTTTACTGGTGCATTATAGTTGTACATAATGGTGAGAATTATCAATTTCTTATATACAGTAAGAGCAGAATACTAAAAATCACGCTATCATCTTAGTCATTTTAGTTATGTATAGAGACCCAGGGAATATAGTTTTAAAAGACTCCATTTAAAGTAGAAGGAAGCTGCTGGAGTTTTGTGTTTTCAAAAAATATGTTCTTTGTTTCAAAACAATTTTTGAAAAAAAATAATAAATCTCTACTGAAAAGACCATTTTGAAATGAAATAATTGCCACAGGACATAGGCCAAGTGGAGAGCTATGTAAGAGCCCGAAGGCTGGAGTTTCCACAGTCTCCCTAGAAATGCAGCCAGTTCTCTTCAAAATAAATGTGACTTGGAGCCACTATTTTCTTAGAGGTGTTTTCCCATTGCGCTTGACAGGACTGGTCACTGCTGGTGGAGCACATGGTTTAAATTTCACAAGGAACCTCGAGGGAAGGTTAACTCAGTAACAGATAACCAGCTTGTGTCCTTTGAAAGACACTGGGACAAAATAAATGGCTTAGCCAGCCCGCTACATCTGTTCCTTATATTTGAAGGAGCTAAGCTGTGAAAAGACGTGCGAGGTCTGGCCTCAGAAGACCTCTTAGAGCTCCAGTTTCGTAACTAGATAGTGGTGTGATCCTGCCCTGTCTGGATCAAGTCTCCACATCTATAAAACTAGGACAGTAAAAGCTCTCTCCCAGCCCCCAGGACTGAATGAAGGTGTGATAGGGCAGAGCTCTAGTCAAATGTTGGTGACCCCCTGTCACATCCAAGCCAGGTTGGATGGCATGATTACCTTTGATTTATACTCATTAGGTTCCTCTAGAATTTTCTTCTCCCACTGAAAAGTAGATTTCCAAGGCATCTACATGCATTTTCCTTAAAATTATTCATTTCCTACAAGGCAGCTAGGGTCAAGTTCAATGAATGATTGGGTCAATTGTTTCTCTTTTGGTTCTGTGTTTTGCTTTGTTTGAATCTACATGGTCAGCATAGCGGCCGTAAACAGTGGGGAACGTGGGTGTGTTGTATGGCTCCCCAAGTCACCTGAGACACGCGTTCTCTTCAGCTCCTCCTGCACCAAGACCCTTCCACGACCCAGAATGTGCTCCCAACCAAGCACGCCTGGCTGATCAGATCTCATTGTCTTGCCCAGAGGGCTGCGGGGTCCCTGCTGCTGGACCTGGGTCTCAGATGAGGGCCTTTCATCTAGGGGGTCCACAGTGCCCACAAGCACACCTCTTTCCTAAAACCCTGTTCTCATACCTTGCCTTTTTGACATCTTTTTCTACTCAAGTTCTTGAATCTGTGCCTTTGAAACGTATGCCTTGTCCATTTGGTTCTGGGTGATTTTCAGCACACTAAGTGCTCATAGAAACTCTCATACTGCTTGCAACTTGAGTCAACCAGGCCCAGTGGCTGCAGCAGAGCTATTTTAGACCTTCATATGTGACAATAACATTTAGATATGTAAAGCTATTAAGGAGGGACTATGTTATCTTCTTTAATTATTTATTTTTCATTTGATATTTTGTCACAGAGTTTGATTACTGTCTTTAGCAAATACAGACAGGGTAGGGGGGCGGGTAGTTTAGTTTTGGTTGTAGGTTTGTTTGTTTTTTTTGAGATGTGTTTATCTGGGTCATTTAAATAGGTCACCCTGTTGAAAAGCATTGTATGCCTGAAATTGAATATGCTGTTTACCAAAGCATCTTGAAATGATAACGTTCTCGTGTCTTATGCGTGGGAGATGGCAGTAGCATGCCAGTAGCTAATAACCACAGCATATTCATGCACCTCAAAACAACAGAAAACGAGATTTTGTTTAAAAACAAAATTCTAAGCTGCGACTGCTATTGCCGCAAGGCTTCCAGAGCAGAAAGCGTCTGCGATGGGCAAGCGGGTCAGAAGACATCTGAGACCCAGGCGAAGGGCAGCAAGAAGAAACACCTGGAGAGCCCCCGACTGGGCCTCGCCTTTAGGAAATTCCTTAGACATAAGGTCTGTATCCCGTTAAACTAGGAGAAAGAAGAACCCTGGTCCTCACCATGCCAGGCACACGGGCCCTGTGCCCGCCAGCTGTGCCTTAGTGAAGATGGAGCCCCAGTGGCTGCAGTCATTAAGGGGGAATTGGAAATGATGTGACTCAGCATCAGTGAATGGTTTCAAGTTGCCATAGCACTCAACATTATAGACAGGGTTTCTCCAAGCATGGACCAGGGTTCTGCAGTTACTCTCCCCCAGTGTTTCCCAAATGCCCGTGGCATGCATACCGCTTTTGCCATTTTTGTCAGAGGTCATATTAATTAACTTGATATTTCTATATAGAAATTGACTGTGTCCAATTAAATGTACCTTAAAAAGAAACTTTGACTTCCATCATACCCAGGAACCAGAATCCTCTCCTAAGAGGAGAGTAACCTTGAATAAGGTTCACGGAAGAATCATGAAGTTCTCGCCACCTCGTTTGCATGGATCTCTATTGCAGAGCCCTCACTCAGTTTCCTGGAAAGCCACTGGTAGGGAGCATTAAGGCCACACCAGCACCAGGCTGAGACTGTCTTTCCCTGCACTGTTATTAGACAGATGATATGAGCATTATAAAGGTGTTTTCACGTTTGAATGTTATTTGATATTGTATTTCCATGCAATCGGACATCACCTCTGGCCCAGCGGTGGCAGGCTCCCTGCATTTTGGGAAACACTCTTCTAACCTGAGGATAACAATTTTACCTTTGTGTGGTCTGTTCCATTCGTTTCCAGTATTAACAAAACTTACACTGAATTCACATAAAAGCCCAAGAAAGGGGAAAAAAAGCAATGAATGAAAGCAAAGCAAGTTATTTCTTCGTGTATGTTGCGGGGTGGAATTGGGATAATATGAAGCCAATTTTGGAGATGTTACTCTTCTAATGTCCAGGAATATGCCAGTGTGTGCTTAAATCCATAAATTAAAAAGATCTCCAAATTGGGTCCCCAAGCATGGAAATTTATTTAGAATATCAACCATTCTCCACCAAGTTGAATGAACTTATTGAAAAACTTCTCCAGCTGGATATGATAGTCCCAGGATTATGTATGCAAATAGAAGCCCCACAGAAAGTTCTCATACCTGAATCTATATTTGCATAAGCACACCACATTATGAAGCCACGCTTCAGATTCCAGACAGGCGTTTTTAGTTCAATAAAGAGAGAAAGAGGGAGAGCGATGGATATTGTAACCAGGGAGGGAGCATTAGAGCATTAGAGAGCGGTGGGGCCATATTGCTTTAAAGGGGGGCGCTGTGTGGATCTGCTCAACAAGTTGGGGTCCAGAGAGACAAGGAAAGGGGTATTCAGAGAGGAAGACGATATTGGGGTCTGTCTGGACGGTGGTGATCCGTGGGGCCACTCTCCCCAGACCCCGAGATGTAGGTAAAAAATCTGCTCTGCCCCAGTGAGACGCAGAAACATCAGAGCAAGATGCAGAAAACACCATTTATGCCAGAAAGTGCAGAAACTTAAATGCACTCTTGGACTGATCAGGTCTAAAGGTCACAAACAAAGGGGTGCTCTCTGTTAAGAGCACAGTCTATTAGCATAGAATGGGGAAAGATGGAAGGGAGGGTTGAAGTTATGGAGAGTGCTCCGACAGGGCCACTTGAGTGTGTCAGAGTTTACTGAGAGTGCAACACGTCCTGGACTTCATGCCAAGGAATCTAGTTGAGCTCCCATGTGGCGCTCTCGTGGAAAGCTTAGAAGTGCGTGTCTCCCCCACCAGATCCGTATTGCATTTACCTTCACTCTGTGCAGATCTCTGTCTACCCATACGAGGACCGACCAAGTTCAATGTTATTTCTAGGGTTCCCCAGTTATTGGCTTTGCATCCTGCCCCAGAGGTACACTGGGGGGAAGGACTGGATTCAGGACTCCAGGGATTCCCTAAAACAGACAAGCAGACTTCAAGGTCTTACCTGGAGCTACATCCAGTGTGTTCTTTATGTAAATGCAAATTAAAGTATGGGGGCTTTTCCCAAATGTTCTGAAATCTCATTTATGCAGTAGTTCGGCTTTTACCTCTATCTAAGATAGGTTATTTCTTTACATCTTTTGATTATTTGGTTGTACACAGAAAATAGGGTTATTAAAATGACCAGCCAGGTCCTATCCATGACCTCCATGGTATGACTGGAGGAGGACAGGTACCCTAAGGTTCCATGAGGTGCTGACCTCAGGCAGAAAAGGGAAACCCAGGCAGGGGAGGAGAAAGCCCTACCTTCTGGTTTTGCTCAGAGAAATCTGGTTGACTTCTGGGTTCATTTCTGCAGTTCATTTTTCCTTCCTATAAAAAGAATTTCCTTAGTTTGAGAGAGAGAAGCTGGAATTAATAAAGCAAACGTTTTCCTTTGAAATCAAGAGAAAGCCACTTTACTTTGCTGAATGGGAGTCTTTGTTTTTGCCCTTTTTGCACAGAAAGCCTCAGAGTGAGGCTGTCTTGTGTCCTCCAAGGCTCAACGACAACAACCACAGGAGGCAGGTGTGCTTTAAAATGTGCTTGTGCTTCCTGGAAATGCTGTCCCTCTCCTGGCTTTCTCAGGGCCACCCTCAGTGAGGCAGCAGGCTCAGGTGACATAAGCTCTGCCATTCATCATTGGTTTTGCAAAGTCTCCATTTTCCTAACACCTCTCTCCCACACCTCCACGTGTGAACAACATGAAAACCTACTGAGAAGTAAGGTGACTTATGTTTAATCTTCCTGTCTGATCCATTAGAATTTCCTGGGTACAGTCACCAGATAAAATAGAGTGTCCCATTAAATTCAAATTTCAGATAAACAAGATATCATTTTTATATAAATATAAATACATCCCATGAGACATTGGGGACATGAGAAGCTAAAAATTTTTCTTTGCTGATCTAATATTCAAATTTAATGGGGCATCCTATATTTTCATTTTTATTTCAAATCTGGTAACCCCATTCATGAGATTGCCTCTGAAAACATGGTTAGAATTTTTGTAGCCTCTTTCATAATGCAAACAAAGAATATTAATTTGGCTAATGAATATTCGGATGGATACCATTTGGGGAACTATATGAGACGTAAGGAAAGGAGTGGCCAGGGGTGAAAAGATGACGGACGCTAGAGCCGGGAAGCCAGACCCAGAAATATCCTGTGGAAACCTCTCTCTGGCCTCTTTCATTTAGTCAGTGAGTGAACATCTGTTTTGTGCCAGGCTCTGGTCCTGAGTGGAACTAGGGTGTCATAGAGATCAAGACCCTCTCTCCCTCAAGGGGCTCCAGGTCTAGCTGGGGAGATGCAGCATCAACCAACAATTACACAAGTGCATTAGACATATTATGTTACAGCCTGATGCAGTGGTACACGTTCACAGTGGCTTGGGAGGCTGAGGCAGGAGGATCGCAAGTTCAAAGCCAGCCTTGGTGACCTAAGGAGGCCCTAGCAATTGAGGGCCTGTCTCAAAATAAAAAAGGGCTGAGTATGTGGCTCAGTGGTTAAGAGTCCCTGGATTCAATCCCAGGTACCAAAAAATGAATTATCATGTTACTAGGAATATAATGCTTGCCCAGGGTCTCTGGATGCGCCAAATGGGAGGAGAGGGGCATCTCTCAGGGAAGCCTCTCAGGGTAGAGGTGTTGCTTAGCTGCCTTCCCATCATTAGCTCCTGCATGAAGGCTTTCAGAAACACTATCCACGCTTCTCCCCATGGAATTTAATCCCACAGACACAATGTGAATCCACTTATGTTCTGGGATACTTTGCATGGCCACAGACCATGTTAATGTCTAGTCTTGATGATCATCCCCAAGAAAAGGGTCCTCTTGACAGAAGGGCTACAGGTAGCTCCTCCCTGTGATCTCCAGCCACCTCCGGACCAAAGCAACCATCCCTTCCTGAGTAAAGCCCTCCTGGTGGTCATGTGTGGCCCCAATTCTTGCTTTAGGTTTTTTGAAGTGCTCTGTTTTGTCCTTTGGTGGCACCAGACCCTTCTACCCCTCCAACACTTATCCCATTTGAAAATTTATTTTGTGGAATTATTTGTTTGCGTTGTTCTCTCCAGGAGGACACGTAACCCTGGTCCTTAGTGTACGTCATGGCTCATTGAAAGCACTGAATGTATTTCTTAATGAATCAATGATATTTCCTTATATTTTCTGAAAAAGAAAACAAGCTGCTTAGGAGATAGGACAGTGCTTCCCCTTGAACTTAAGGACTATGTAAGGCTAAAATAGCATCAGGGGCCCAGCACAGGTCATTTTAAATTCTAGCATTACGCACTTTCCATATCTTGAATGGAACTGGGTTATCCCAGTCCCGTGTCTACACTGCAGTCCTTTGTCTTGATTTGATCTGAGAGTCTGCTCAACACACAACTCAGAACCTTGGCGAGATGTCATGTCCTGCACCAGATAGTAGGTTCGTGTAACTGCACACACCCTCAGGGGGCCCATGTGCTGTGGGCAAGCGCAGGGATGAGGGTCGGCAGTCGAGATGTGAGGCCAGCCTGAACGCGCCCCTGGTCAGGCAGATCGTGGGCTTTGCTTTTCTTATCTGAAAATTCGATCACTGAGCCAGATGGTCTTTTAAGACTCTGTCCAGTACCAAAAATACTACAAAATTTCCTGTATTTGTCCAGACCCCATCTTCACTGCCAGACTATTTTTCTCTTTTAGTCAGAGATATGTAGTGGGAGATACAACAGCCCTGGGAATTTAAAGGGATTGAGTCACAAATCCTCCCAGATCCAAAATCATAAAGTGAAGATGCTTAGGATGGAGAAGTTAGGTCAGATCAACCTGGCATTAAAGTTTTTAATGTCAGTATTCACTCATGTCCAGAAAGAAATGTGATTATAATTCTTTATCCAGTGACTCAGAGGGAGACAGAGCATAGGAATTAATAGCATCTCCCTGCAGATATCATATGTCTTAGGACCAGACTTTAGCACAGTCACTTGGGGAGAGAGAGATAGGCAGGGTGAGAGGGAGGAGAGAGTGGGAGGAAGGAGAGGAGGGAGGAGGCAAGGGAGAAAAGGAGGGAGTAGAGAGAGAGGGAGGAGGGAAGAGGGAAAGAAAGAGATGAGGAGAAGGGGAAAAGGGAAGGAGGGAGAGGGGGAGCAGGGACAAAAGGAATAACATTTGAAGACATTTCCAGTGTGGAGCATGGGGCTGAACCTAAAAGTAAAGAAATCCTTTGTGGACACTTGCAGTTCAAAACCCCTTGATCAAATTCAGTCCAGCTGCCTTATACTTCACAGCTGGATCAGTGATCTCCAAAGTGGAGCACAGGGAAAGAATTTCAGAGGTTCTATTAGAATTATATTTATCTTTACCTTTTCTTAATTTTTCATTTGGATTAGTAAACCAATGAAGAGCCCTTTCCCGCCACCCCGAGAGTCACTCAGGAGCATCATAAATGATTCTCTGTTTTCCAAAAGAAAAACATCTCAAATTTTTTCAAAATTTTATTACAAGTTCATATTCACAATTGAAATTTGTAAAATACAGAAAATTATAAAGAAAAAATTACCATTAGGCAGCACTCCAGCCCAGGTGTACAAAGAAGAGATCTTTCACTTTTAAAATGATCAAGTCATTCTGAATTCTTCACCCCCCTCCCTTTTTTTAAAAAACTCTACAGGGTGCTGAGAAGTCACCCCCCACTTCGGCCAACCTCAAATCAGACAAAGCCAACTTCACACCCCCGGAGACCCCAGGGGCAGCCAGGAGCCCTAAAGGCTGCAGCCCTTCAGGTCCCCTGCCTGTGACAGGGGCTGAAACAGCAAAGGAAGGTGGCAGGGAGAAGTCGGGACCCACCTCACTGCCTCTGGGCAAACTGTTTTGGAAAAAGGTAAGTTGGATTTTCAAGATTTGCAGTCCTTGGGGCTAGGGTGACTTGAGAGATGACCAGTAGATTTCCATTGGTCCAGTGGCTGTACTCTACCAAGGGTGGCGGCTTCTCTTCCCCCTCCTCCTCCTGCCCTCCTGTTTTCCTCTCCAAAATGACTCAACTTGCCATTGAACCAAGGACCCTGCTGTACTCCCAGGAAGAATCAAATGCCTGTAGTGTTAGGAACAGGTGCTTCGTGGGAAAGAACCTGAAATGAACAAGTAGAAGTTCTCATTCTCTGAATGACTTGGGTTCCTGAGAGAGGGTTGTGGTCTTTCATGGTTTTGGGAACCTTCTTCGAGGTGTCATCCTACCTGCCTCCTCTTTTCCTTGGAGCACTCTTGCCCTGCCAGCTGAACCGCCTGGGGCTCCTGGTCATCCCTTCTCAGTTAGGTAGTGAGACATTGTGAGCCACTCTCCTTTTAGAAAGCCAGCGTGCCCACCAGGTCACCACCAGGGCAAGCGCAGACTGTATTCTGAGACAGGAAAAGTCAAACCACTGTCTGATATTTTCCCCTTCTGAAATTAACGTGTGGGAGGTATGTGCTGTGCCAGGAAGTGGTGGGCGGGGCTGAGTAGTCCCCAGAGCTGCTCCTGACTCACCAGGGCTCAGCAGGCCCCAGCTGCCACGCACGTCCAGGACTCCCGCCTCCTTTAAAACTCCCACCAAAAGGTGAGCAAGAAGTTGGGGTGGGGTGGAAATTCACAGAGCTGAAAACCCAACTTAGCAGTTTCCTTAAAACATCTGTGCCACTTGGCACACTGTGCAAAGCAAATAGCAGATCCCCATGTCACTGTGGTGTCAGTTTCACCCCACTGTCCAGAATCCAGCTGGACTTCTGAGCCTCCTCCCAGGCTGTTTCCTGTTGTATGGAAATCTTCCTTCCAGGTTCTCAGAACACAGAGTGCACTAATTCATGGAAACCTTGGAAGAGGTCAGCTGACATTCTGTCCCTATCCTTTTTACTCCCCAATCACCATTACTTATTTTTAAAAAGTCTTTTACCAGCAATATAACACAGGAAACAATTTCTAATGTGTTATATGCATATATTGGGGACAGGAGAGATGACCTCAGTGACCCATATTTGTACATTTAATTAAATAATGATATATTCATTTATGTCCATGTGTGTACATGTGTACATATGTGTATGTGTACACACACACACGAGTATCAGGGAAAATAAAGGTAGCAGATTAAGCTCGTGATTTGACATGCATTTTGCTCAGGGTGAGAATAATGTATTTAGTTTAAAAAAGAATCCAATTAAAGGAAAGTGTTATATAATAATGGCACTGATATTAAGTACGGGTCCTTCAAGAAGTACTCACCAAGGCAGAACACACAGGAGATTTACTAAAGGAAACTGCCTGTGATGGATCGAGGAGGGGGCGGGAAGAGGTGGAGAAGTGGCTGACACCTGTGGGGGATGAAAGGGAAGGAGGGACAGGGCTGGATGGAGGGCGGTGCCCCTTGGCCCACCCAGAGGGAATCTTAGAGTTCAACTGTCCACACGGAGAGTCTACCCTGGCCAGGTGGCTCAGCATTAGCAGCGGGAGCTGCAGGCGGGCTGGGGCAAGGCTGTCCCTGCATGCGACCTGAGCAGCACGCTTCCATGGCTCACACACCACACAGATGCCACAGGTGATGGACCAATGACAAAGTCAGGCGTTTGGACTGATCTCGCTTTGAGTTCCGGTTCATCTCTCCTGCTTCCTCTCTTGTGAGATGCAGATCAGAGCAGCACCCGCGTCGCAGAAACAAAGCGCGAGGTAGAAGACACGCTGGAGCCGGGCGCGGTGGCACAAGCCTGTAATCCCAGCACTTAGGGAGGCTGAGACAGGAGAATCACCAGTTCAAAGCCAGCCTCAGCAACGGTGAGGCTAAGCAACTCAGTGAGACCCTGTCTCTACATAAAACACAAAATAGGGCTGGGATGTGGCTCAGTGGTCGAGTGCTCCTGAGTTCAAACCCCGGTACCAAAAAAAAAAAAAAAGACACGCTGGAGCCAAACCCCTGACACCCGCCTGGCACAGAAGCCGCCAACGGTTGCTGTCACAGCCTGTCACGTGTCTTCTGAGCTGGAGCCAACCGCTCCATCCTGTGCTGCCCAGTGGGGAGCTGCTAAGCTCCTCCTGCATACCCACTCAGTGCCCAGCCCTGGGGACCAGTCTCCCCACAGGAAGGGAAGTGACCGTCAGGACAACGTGAATCCATCTCCCAGCATGGGACCTCCATTTATCATACTGGCTGCCTTGGGCACCTTTATCAGTGATTATTAAACATCGTGAATTTAAGAGGAATTAAAACCAAACCGCGGGTATCCCGACTTCCCTTTCTGACCCAGTCAGAAGGAAACGTTCTGCAGGGAAGGAAAAGAGGGAAGTTTTACTCATTTATGGCATTTTAGGCGCCCTCCTTGCACTCGGGCTTTTGTGCCAGCTGGCATTGAGTGCGAGGGGAAGAAAGTGTCACAGTGAGAGAAGCTGCCGGCCTTCTCCAAGCCCTATTTCTGTGGGACAGGGACATTCCAGGTCATTCTAATAGGAAACAGACCCTGGACCTTTGCTTTCTCTTCTTTAAATTAGAAAGGCTGTCATGATACAATCAGACTTGTAAAGATTTTGAAAAACACAAAGGAAAACACTAGAAAATTTGTACATTTTCACTAATAGCCAACCCTAACCTCTTCCTGCTCTTGCTTTTAATTGAGAAGCTTTTAAACAAATTGTTGTAATCTTCCAAGTCTATAGCTATGAACTTCAGAAATATATTTTTTCCCCTCAGAACAGGCTACAGGGATGAAAGTATTAGTTATTTTGATTTTGTAATCCTGATTGCTGAAGTAGTTCTTAATATAAAATAAAAACAAAAATAGCCTTTGATAAGATGAATTTTAAATTAAATTTTACTTTGGAAAAAAAAGGTTTAATATCCAGTTACCTGGCTGCCACTGGCTGGCTGGTTTTACAAGTTATTTAAATTTTTTGGCTTTCTTTTTTCTCACCTGTTGAATAAGAGGGTTGAGATAAGTAATCATGAAATTCTTTTTTTAAAAAATATTTTTAGTTGTAGATGGACACAATGCCTTTATTTTACTTTATTTACTGTATGTGGTGCTGAGGATTATTAAACCCAGTGCCTCACACATGCTAGGCCAGCACTCTACCACTGAGCCACAATCCCGACCCAATCATGAAATTCTTATATGCTGCAAATCAGAAAGATTGGGCTGTGCAGCACTGGAAAAATTACTCGACCACCCCGAGCTTCTGTTTTCTTATTTGCAAAATGAGGACTTAGTTTACCTCACAGTGTGGTAATGAGAAACCAGAAACTGTACATACAGAGTACCTGAGACCATGTAGCTTCCAGGGCCTATCTGCCCTCAGTGATTAGCGAGCATAGGAATGGTCGGCTGTCTCACTCAGACTGAGAGGTATTTGGAGGAGCCTGATACACACACACACATATTCGTGTGTACACGTGCACATATAATTAGTATCTGGAATATCTTCAAAACAGCCCCTCCCTACCTTCTCCCCGGGGGGCAAACAGTGGAGTGGAACAGAAACATGGATCCTGACATCACACAGATACACCTTCGCATCTCAGTCCCAGGACCCTGGCTGCTTGAAAGTGGCAGATGGCTGACCCCCCGGGTCTTCCACCTCCTCCACCATAAACCCTATCAGGTCAGCGACCCCTCATAATCACTGGGAGGCCAAGGGGCTGGGATTCTGTGAGCCATAGCTCCATTCCACACCAGGAAAGTTTGCAGTGCAGGGCAAACTCTGCAGGGACAGGTTACAAAGGTTTGGGCCCTGGAAAAGGCACAGTCAGTGCAGGCTGCAGTAGGTTCAGGGGACCCAGGTGCTGCTCTGAGTCACCTGGGTTAGGTAATTAAGCAGATCCATACGCCCTCCCGGGGGTTCTGGTAGGAAGCCTGGGAGTGTGGCTGGGGAGGTGCAGGAGCTTCTGAGTGGTGGGCTGAACACTCTGGGCTTTGCAGGAAAGGTCTTGGGGCCACTATGAAACCGTCAAACCCAGAGCAGCTGTCATGTGATGGAAAGGACTCTCGGAAGAGACCCACTAGCAAAAGGATGTGCTGGCCTGGTTGCCACGGCGTGAATGTATTTCAAAGAAACTTCCTTTTAAGAACCAGATGCACTTTTAAAGGAGAGGAGCCTTGTCATTCAAGTTCATGATGATAGGTTGTGTGCCGCTTAGCTTCTTTCTCCTGGCATTGTTGACCAGGCTGGACTGTCTTTAGATCCCCCAGGCGATAGCCAGGTGCCAGTTCGTTGAAGAAGACTGCAAGTGGTTCTGTTCTGACATCTGAATGCCAATCCCACACTGCCGCTTGACTGTCCTGAGAGGTCGAGGACCTGCCTGGGGTCCTCACCCTGCAGAGCTTGGCCCTCACTTGGCAGCACTCTGTTCTCTTGCTTACGCTGCAGAGAGCTGCTTTCCTGGCATCCAGTTCTCCTTCCTGTCTCTGCAGTTCCCTTCCAAACCCAGTCCCAATGCAGAAGAGTCCAGCACGCCTCCTCTCTCCTCCTCTTTGGAGGTTATCGTGTGCCCAGTGGCGGTGGAAATAACAAACGGGATTCGGCTCTCCCACCCCATAGGCTTTCTTGGAACAGACAGAGAAAGGGGAGAGGACGTTGCCCAGACCTTCATTGTCACAGCAGACTGAGAGTAGAAGCCATGCTGGGACAAATACCGATGGAACAGGACATCCAGGCTTGGCTCAGGGACCGGCTCCCTGGGGAGGCTGTCAGGAGAAGCGGAGAAGCACCTGAGACCTCAACAGGGAAGGAAGACACCAGGGTAGGAGCAAAAGCTTCTAGGCTGGAACACAGCCTAGGGGTGAAGGGCAATCTGCTTCCACCTGGACTGCTGACCTGCAACACACGGGAAGCACCGAACCCACAATCAAGGGACACCCAGCCCAACAGCACGGGTCACTGTCAGTACTCTTGCCTTCATTAAGAGCAGACTGTCTCCTGCGGTTCGCGACAGTGGTGTCTAAAGCGTGCTAAGCCAGCAGAGGGGTGCAAGCCACTGAAGAGAGTCTATTAAGCAGGAAAATAACGTGGCAAGGAGTTCTCTGGAATCCGGTCTTGGTCCTGTTGACTTTATTTTTTTTCAATGACTTGGACAATGACCTAAAACACACACTGATCAAGCTTACAGGCTGGGTGGGCTCATTCAGGCAGCCCCTCAAAACACTGTCACAATGGGCTCCGGTTAGCATGACCTGGCATTTTTGATTTTACAGGTCAATGTGCCATTGTACTAGAGAGAGTGAGTCACCAAGACTGTAACTGAGACCCACATCATTCCCTACCCAGTGCCAACTAGAATCTGAACTGGTGTTAAAAAATATGTGTTCATGAGCAAACATACTTCTGGCCTGAGCAGATGTAAAGGACTTTCCAAAACAACATAGAATTACTCAAGAAAAGTCTTAAGTAAGAGTAATAAACCTAGGTGATGTCACGTCTTCCCAGCATTCCCAACAATTGCTACTATTAGTTGAACACATACTATGTGCCAGCACTCACTGTACTCAGTGCTCTTTATGTACAAAATAAACATCAGCAGTCTTCATGATTCATCAATAAATCCATGCCCCACTCATCCTGTCCAGGAACCCAAGACAGGCCACTATGACTCAGTCTGGGCTGCCATATGTCTCTACCGAGGGATCACCCCTCAACCACACCACTTCCATCAGAGCCACCAAGATCAAGATGCATGCCAACTCACCCCCCAACCCCGTCATGCCTGTTGGGCCTCAGCAGCCAGCCAGCAGCTCACCTGTGAGGTAGCAGGAAGAAAGTACACTCCCACGTCCTGCTCAGCTCTGGGGGAAGCTCCCTGCAGCTGCTCAGGTCCCAGAGTGACACCATGTAGCAGACCCATCCTCGGCCCTTCTCTTCCCAGACAACTCAACAACAGCTAGGCTGGCCCAAGTGGTTCTGCCAGCCTTTAGCTGCCTCGGCCCTGGAGGTGACAGGTTCACCTGGAGCTCTTATTTCCATGGGTGAATTCTGCTTCTGGAGCTGATGTCTTGAAATCTTTCTTTCTGCTCTATTTCATACACTGTGGTTTCTAGAAAAGTCTACAGAAAACTGAACCCTAATTATAGATATGGCTCTAGTTGTCCCCCACACATACACATACCTTCCAGACTCTTTAGCCCCATGTAAACAGGGTCTTCTTGTAAGGCCCGGGGGGACTGTGTGGGCCGGACCCAGCCAGTGTGTCACTCTGCTGCAGCGTAGCTTTCTCCCCACACAAGCTGAAGGTTCATTCCTGAAACACCCCGTGACCGGTAACAGTCCAACAGTCAGCCTTTGGGTGAGTGAACTCGAGCTTAGAGAGGTGTGATTACTCAAACCAGGTCGTACAGTTGAAACTCTGGACTTGGACCTGACTCTACAGTCGCCATGTTCCAGATGTGGGTTCTGAGTGGATTTCCTCAGATGAGCCACATGCTAACTGACCACCAGAACCTAGACTATGAACTGCACGTGTCAATCACTGCTCACACACAGGCTGCACCTGGATCCCAGTTTGCAAATGTACAAAAAGTTCAAAACAATTTGGGGCAGTTCTTGGACATGGCCCTAGAAAACATTTCGTTGGCTACGCAGTACAGATATCTCCTTTTTCCATTCTACTCCAGTTCTGGTGATGGCAATTACAGTGTCCCTTCTTGATATTAATAAGCATTATCACTGTGTTAGTACTTGCTAAACTCCCTTTTTACAAAGGCTTTAACTTTGTTAGACTTTAATAAGTGTTTTGTTTTATTCATTGTATTTATTTTAATATATATTATATACATATTATTATTATAGTAAATAGTATTATATTTGAAAAGAAAGCTTATTGTTACAGTAAATGTGTTACCATTTAGTTTTTATGTTGCCATTTAAATGTGTATCACTGACTGTAATAATAAGAAATACAAGAAGTAACAATAATATTAATGTGATACCATTTACTGTAATAATAAGAAACTTTCTTTTCAAATATATTTAAGTAAATCTATGGTCACTGTATAGAAAATATCTAGTAAATTCTAGTGAAACACAGACAAGTCAAGGACTAGAATATGCTATGAAAATTATTACAGTTTGGTAGATGCTCAGACAAATTCACAAAATAAGGAACATTTTGCTAGTAGTATAACTCAAAAACATTTGTTTGGAAAGGGCAATATTTGTAATTCCAGTTTTCAAAACAGCAGAAAGATCTGGAAGCCTAAAACCATAATGAAGATGGAGGAAACTTGACTGTTCAGATTGAGCTCCTTCTACCCACCATCAGTCACCTGTACCAGGTTCCTAGCATCCTCAAGAACACAGTGAGAAATCAAAAATTCAGGGACTTTCCAGGCAAGGAAATTACAGACATAAAGAAGCCTCAGTACATTGGGAGGCTAAGACAGGAGAATCACAAGTTCAAAGCCAGCCTTAGCAAGGGCGAGACACTAAGCAGCTCAGTGAGACCCTGTCTCTACATAAAACACAAAATAGGGCTGGGGATGTGGCTCAGTGGTCGAGTGCCCCAGAGTTCAATCCCCAGTACCAAAAAAAGAAAAAGAAAAAAAAAAAGAAGAAGCCTCAGTACAACTCGCTAGGACAGGAAGGGGTTTTGAAGTACTTGCTGGTCTGTTTTTAGACAGTGAGAGGGTTTTTCTCAGTCTAATGTAGGCGGTCTATTTATTCCTGAAACTTCTGTGGGTCAGGCTTGAGGAGATCTGGCTTTCAAAATACCATGTGATTCTTTACCTGTGTATCATGTTAAATAGCATCCAATCGGGTAAAGTTCCAAGAAAGCAGCCCTCCTCACAAATTCCTTCTTCATGTACTATCATTTCCTGACAATCAGAAGCTTCCAGAAATGCCACAGTCTTTTCCATGGACACCTTTGTACCCAGGCAAACATAAAAAAAAAATTCACATTTTCATCCTTAAAATCATGCTGGCAAGAGAGAAACTTAATTTCTGGAAACATTGCTTCCTATTTTTTTAGCTGTTTAGCCTGAACAAGTGACTTTGCCCTCTGTGCCATTCTTACAGTACTCTGTAAATGGGCACCTTGACACTTGCTATTTGGAGGCACTTTGAGGAATAGTGGATGCAAGGTGCCTACTGCAAAAGACATCTGCAAATACCTCTTCCCTTGCTCAACTCACACAGCACGTGTTACAGAGGAGGGCCGGTCTTGTACCAGCATGGATGCAGGAAAGAGTTCTTGCCCTGGAACAAAGAGGGGAGGTGCAGAAGGTCTATGAACACCCTGCAACTATTTAAAAAGTTCTTTGTTTATGGCGGCAGAGTCCAAATCTATTGAGTCTCAAAGTGCTCTGAAACCACGAACCCTCTCCCCCTGCAAAATTTTAATAACCACCCAAGGAAAGAGGCAAAGAAGACATCTGAAGTTGGAGCTTCGGAATAGAATCAAGATATTTAGGACAGTACAGGATATGCAGGAATTACTCTAGGGAGTTCTACTATGTGCAGTGGGTGGGTCAAGACCCCAGCCCTCTGGCCCTCCATGGAGTGTTGGAACTTCAGCACAATGACATTATCTTAGACTGAGGACTGATGTAATACGTGGCCTCCAATGCCACAGTCAGTAGAAGGCCAAGGACCCGCTCATGATGGGATAGTCATGAAGACCTGAGGACCACAGGTGCACTTCTAAGTCTGTTGCTAGAATTTTCCTGAGCAGCTCATTTGTTTTTACCTAAGAGTGACTTTGCATTGAGCGATTTAATAATCGTTCCCTCTTTTCATCAGCTACTAGAAAATGTGAACGCCAAGGCATTGCTTTCCCCCAGCCAAGGCTTTGTGGCTTGTGTTTTCTGTGGCAGCCCCTCGCTGTGTTCCATTTGAGCCTGGCTGTGTCTGTAAGTTGATTGCATTTTAAAATGCATAACTTGTATTATCTTGTTACACTGTTTGCATTCGTCAGCCTCTTCCAAGTTCTTTTTGGAACAAGATCTGGATAAGCACTTCAACATCAGAGAACTGCCAGCCCAAAAAGCCCTTTGCTTTTGTTTAATTTTTTGGAGGGGTAAAATCTTGATTCTCACTTTTGTTTTTATCTTCCTTTAGTCAGTTAAAGAGGATTCAGTCCCCCCAGGTGCAGAAGAAAATGTAAGTGAGACATTGAATGACAGAATCATCCCACTCCCATCTTCAGCATGTTGGACCACTGGGCTTTTCAGCCCTGGGATCCTGTATTCTCACCTGCTCCGGGTGTAATCATCTGCTCTAGACTCTTTCACCCTGTCTTGTGACTAGGGGCCAAAGGGGAACAACACTGGATGAATTTTTGTAACTCCCATTGAATTGATGCAAAATACTTGCAGAAGGGGAGCATGCTGCTTAATCATTTGTTATCATTTAGGGGTGAAAGAGTCTATTGCACATAAGAATGGCTTTGCATTTCTGTAAGGGATAACGATGCTGCATCTGCTTCTGCCTTGATTGCTCCTTCATCTTCATCTCCATGGGGATCATGATTCTTACTAACTTTGGGTGGTACCCAGGACAGGCAGTTGCACCAAGCAGGAGAATAGCTTGCAACTATAGAAGTTGGTCTCAGTTGGAGAGGGGACTCCATGGGTCTGCACCTGACAGCCAGAGGGCACTCTACCTTTAACCAAGGTCAGATACTCTTGGCCTTGAAAGATACTCAAAATTTTCAAGATAGTACATTCATGTCCAAAGAAGTGATGTTACCTGAAATGCTACACACACACACACACAAAAAAAAATCTTTTAAAAACATTTTCTGGGGAGATTAATAAATGGGCCTCATGAGTTTTGGGCCCAAGAGAGCAATTCTCATTCCTGAAGGAAGCATGGTCTTTGGATAATCTTATAAGTGAGGATAAGCGAATCCACAGCTCCTTAAGGTAGAAACAAAACATCTTCATTTTGCCAAAGCAAAATATGTTTGGATCCTTCTAGTGTCTCTTGTTTACTGCCCATGAATAGAGTGTGCATTTTCATTTTTATTTAGTTACTAGAACTGAACAGATGTTAAGAATCCAAACACATTCCAGAAATGCTATCCCTGATATGAGGAAAATCAGAACGGCTGTTATGACTCTCTTGAAGAGAAAATCTTTTCAATCTGCTTGTTTTTGTTGTGTATTGTTCCCTTTCTCTATCCTTTCCTTCCTTTCTTCCTTTGTTTCTTGAGCCAAACTTAGTAGCTCAGCAAAGCTCAGGCCTTTCATGATTCCAGAAATTTCTCATGAATTTATGGGCTGTTTTCTAGAGAGTCAAAGTCTCTACACCTTCAGGATCCTGCAACAAGGAATCTCACAGGTCTTCTCCCCATAAAGTTTAAATGTTAAAGCTTCAGTTGGATTTAGAGTATTGGTTAATGCTGAGATTCTGAGTTTCTGAAGAGAAACTTCTTTGGGGATGTTTAGTGTCGCTGCTCATCTCAGGATGTCTACAGCAGCTCAGATGCTAAAATGCAGAGTTGATCTGAAACATGAGGTATTTTGTTTTCTAGTGTAAAGTTTGAAATAGTAATATAAATGTGAATTAAAATGTAAATTATGAATGCCAAAAGATAGCACAAAGCTGATCAGGATATGAAAGAAGGCAAATAGTTGCCTAAGAAAACAAAGACGCATCATAAAGATTGTTTTAATGCTTAGCCCAAGAAATTACTTTTCTATTTTTAAAGTTCAATATTTCATCTTCTAACTGCCCCTCTCCCAGAGAGAATGAAGCTAAATATTAAAGGTATCTGGGCCCCGTCCTCTCTAGGTTGTCACCTCTTGAGTGTCAGTTTATCTATTAAATGGAGATAACAACATTAACAGCACTTCATGATTTGGGGGAGAACTAAGCGAGATAAGGCATGTAATGTGCTCACGAACCACCCAAATCACAAGAAGCACTCAGGGATTTAGACATCAGCAAACTGTAGCTCCTGGGCCAAGGCCAGCCCACGACCTGTTTCTGTGCAGCCTATGAGCCAAGAATGGCTTTTACATTTTTAAATGGTTGGGACAAATTGGAAGAATAACATTTCATTGACATGTGGAAACTATATACAATTCAAATCTTAGTGTGTGCTGATAAAGTTTTATTAGGACACAGCCACACTCACTCCTTCCCACGTCACCTGTGGCTGCTTTGCTGTTAGGACAGCAGTGCTGGGGTTCACAGAGACCATGTGAGTGGCAGGATCTTTTGAAAGAAAGCTGGGAGCCTCTGACATGATCACTGGTGACCAGGCTATAAGGTCATATCTGAGTGCTTCCCAGTCATCAGGATTAAATTTCCTAGAGAAGTGAGGGCTCTTCTCACTCCTCAGTCAAGCAGAACTGAGTTTATTGTTTTAAATTTCTCTCCACTCAACTTTCCAAAACCAATCTGTCAACCAAGAAAGGTCCACTCATATTTGATCAGAAAAAAAGTTTACTGTTTTTCATAGAATGTGCTTTTCGTCCTATCAGAAATAATACCTATCTTGATTGTAGAAATTATTGAATCTTTCAGTGGTGATTTGGAAATGTTTGGGCTCCTAATTGACTGAGTTAATGTTCTAACTAACAAAAACAACTTCCTTCCCAAGGCAAAGGGCACTTAAGCCGTTTCCCTCTTAATAAGAGACCTTTTAGTTATCGGTGAAACCCAAGCACAATCTGGATGAAAAAGAAAAAGGAATGTATTGGTCCTCATCACTAGAAGGTAGAATTGGTTTCAAGTAAAGCTCCACTCAGGGCTCTCTCCCTTCCTGGTCTGGATGCCTTCTCAGCTTTCTAACATTATCACCCAGTCCAGAGTAAAGGAGAGATCTGTCTAGACCAAGCCCATGTGTCCTGGAATTGTCTCCTTCATTGGCTCAAATGTGTTCACATGCTCTGTTAATTAGCTTTTGCCAGGTTTTGTTGCAGTAACAACCAAACCCCAAATTTTAGTGGTTTTCAATAGCTAAGATTTCTCTCTCTCTCTCTCTCTCTCTCTCTCTTTTTTTCACTACGCCACAAGTCAGCTGTAAGTTTACCAAGGCTACTTCATGTGGCCTCTTTCTGCTGAGATCTAGTGGGAATAAGCAACCCCTCAACAAGGACCTGCAGGGAGAGAGTAGCACCGTGGCGAAGCTGTGCAATGGCTCCTAAAGCCTCAGCTTAGACGCGGCTTATGTCACATCCACTCATATTTCATTCACTAAAGCGGGTCACCTGGCAAGGGGCACAGACGTGTGATTCGTTCACAGAAAGGGGGAGTGAGTAATTGGGAAAATAACACACTCTGCCCCCCACCCCATGCTGCTAGACCGGGTTGCCTGGCTGAGGCTTTTTGAATCAGCTTCAGCCAAATCACACAACCTGAAGTCAGGGAGGATCGTTCCCCCAAAGCAAAACTAGCTGCTCTAAACTGATGAGAGAGAAGAGTTACTGGGTAGGAAAGGAAATCTCTAAGACTTTGTAACCAAATAATTATATTATAAATCCAATAAAAAAGAATCTAAAATAAAAACCTTAAATACCAATATTATGATGTAGTGGCTGAAGTTTTAAGTGGAGGATATCTGTTTTCCTATAAATTAGTTCCCAGAACTCACAGCTCTAGTAAAAACTGTGCAAACAAAATCTCAAAAATAAGTGTGGTATAAAGTTTGAGATAATAAGTAACACCCTTTACCAAAAGGTATATTTTATGTGTGAAACATACAGGCCATTTATATACAATGTATACATCTTCCCTATTGAAGTTAAGCAAGGGGAATTCAATTCTAAACTATAGCATTATATATAACATATATATACATATATATATACGTATATATAGCTATATATACGCATATATATATAACACAAGTCTGATTTTAATTATATCTATCAAAAACCAAAATTAAAATGTACAGATGCAGTCATATATTCTAAATAGGGAATGACTTTTTCCAAAGCTGTAGCCTGAAAGGAAGTCAGAAAACTATCCAAGTAAAAATTGAGTTCTTATGTCTGTATATGTAAATTGGATCCTTACTTAGTCCAAATTGTTCTGGGTTTCCACACCGGATGTCAGTGGATTTTCCTTGGCTACTGAAAGCCAACTTCTTGGCCTGACTTCAAAGAGAATAGAAGTCTCTAGAAGCCTCATTTGTTTTGCCTACTGAAATTGTTGTGTTTTGGAGAAAAGACTTGTGGCCTAGGATTTATGAGCTGACACCTTTCAGCATTTTGGAAAGATCCCACAAGGGAGCCATTGGCATTCAAATAAGGTTGGTTTACAAAGTTGTTATCATACAATCTATCATTTCATTACAGAAGCAATCTTCTCTCCTGGCCATTGCACACAAAAAGAACACGCTGTTTCAAAAGCCAAAGAGAATTCAGAAACAGGGTCACTAAGTCAAACTGCTCATTACCTACTTTAGGGCCACTCTGCTCTTCCACTCTCTTACCCTTGATTGGTCTAAGCCACCAATGCCATTCTCTTCACCAACAATTAGTCTTAGGGATAAGGGAGTGAGTGACCTAGTTCTGACCAATGAGATTTGTGTGCCCTGAATTAGAGGATCCAAATTCCAAAGTTCATTTGGAGCAAGTCTCTTCTGGAGACCCTCCTTCCATCTCAGGACATTGAGATGACGATGTGATGCTGGAGCTCTAACAGCTATTTTATGATCATGAGGTAGCAAATAACAGAACAAAATGCAGCATGTTGTGAATGGTGGAGCCAGAGGATAGGACAATCCTCAGTCCCTAGAGAAGTCCCAGAATGACCTTCTCTCAAACTTCTTCTGTGTCCTTGTCAATTAATCCACTATTAAATATTCAATTACTGGCAGAAAGTACCCTCCTCCTTGAAATGTCTTCTCTGTACTGTGATTTTGGCCAGGTCATTCAATCATTTAGGGTTTTCATCTATAAAGTGGGGACAACATTATCTTTCCTGAGCTGTCTCTATGACTATTTCCTGAGGTTCAGTATAAAAAATACCTTTCACAATGCCAGACACAGTGAGAGGTAATTATTAAAGTAATCACCCCTAAATAATGGACGTGGTGGTGCAGTGATTCCAGATCATTCGTGCTCATGGAGTAAATAGGTGTAATTCTAACACAAATCACAACCCCTGTGTTAATTATGGCCTGACATGAATTACCCAATTTAATCCTCAGAACAGCTTTCTGATGAGTACAGTATCCCCACCCAGAACAGAGAAGATGAAACGCTGACCTTGGATTAGGCCCACGAAGGGATAAGACAGCGTTCAGGCCAGCAGGTTGCCCAGCGCCTGGGCCCTCTGACCACATTATGGGACAGCTGCACTCCAGGCTCAGCCCAGGGGCTCTTGTGACTGATGCTTATTTTCCAGAATGCAATTGAATGAGATGCGCCTAGGTGTGGAAACCAGGTCCCCGTTTAGATACCAATCCCAGACTTAAGTTGGCTCCAGTCTCATCCTGGCTCCCTAAAGCCAGACTGGGATCAGAAACTGGCTGCTGGGTGGCAGCAGCTGACCCCCAAGCACGTCCAGTGTTTTTATCTTTTCATGTCTTCAGATGGGACAGCTCGACTTCGTTCACTGTTGTCCTGACCTATGGATCTCTTCTATCTGACCCATGTGGAGGGTCATCCCTGCCTTGCCTGCTGAGGCCTACTGAGTTGTAATACCTGAACTTAGACCTTCCTCTGCAAAGAGAAAATACCACAAATCATGTCGCTACTTTAAGAAATGTGAGGCACAAGTAGGCAACTGTGATTCAGTTGCTAAATTCCAGGGTCTTCTGCATGCTGATTTGTTGATTGGCAGCTCTCTGCCTGGGTTGATAATACGAAAATTAAAGTTCTCTATTTGGAAAATTTGGCTCATTTGCAAAACCAGTGGTGTATACCATGTGAAGGAAGGGGAAGTGGCTTGTCCGTAAGCATTTAGTATTTTTGGAGACAACTCGATCTCCTTCCCCCACCCTAACCCTGAGAACACGCCTCTGAGGAGGCTGGTGTCTGGCTCAGCAGAGACAAACGCAGAGAGGCCCCTGGCTCTGCAGTGCTTTTGTTGGAGAAGGAGATGGAAAACCTGGGATGAAAGGGGCCAGAGAGCCAATACTTTAGGATTTGTGGGCCATTTTTGGTCTGCATCCCACATTTTCATTTTTTTAAAGTTGTTTACAGCCCTTTGGACATGTACGGACCATCCTTAGCCCAGGGGCCATGTAACACAAGTACTGGGCTGAGTGGGTGGTCCTTTGCCAGCCCCTGCCTGGAAAACAGAGGAAACTGAAATGCCTCCTGGCCGGTGGACTCTGTCCTGCTTCAGGGACTATTAACAGAGGCAGAAACTGTCCCAGATGTGACTGGGGCCAGAGAAATGGCATGTGACAGTGAAAAAGGAACAGAGTTGGGGCCAGTGTGCTAGTAAATGGGACATCCATGTGAGCCCATGCTGGCCACCCTGCCCCCAGCAGGTGGTCAGAGGGCCTTGAGCCCACGAGTACTGTGCAGGGGCCGTCACCAGCATCGCCATAGCTCTGTTGGCAAGTTCATTTTTCTTCTGGAAGCCCCAATTTCAGTCAAGTACCAATGCAAATGACTGGAGAGGTGGGAAATGAGTTCATGAGGAAGTCGAGTCTGCTAAGTCAGGGGGCTTCTACGCCTTCCTGCGAGGAGGACAGTTTCCCCACAGTGGCAAGGGACGAAGGTTGTGGAATGGTGGAATGGCAGGCGTCACAGCCGCCGCCTCAAAGGTTGGACTCAAGGAAATGAAGAGTCCTGATTTCTGCACAGGCCAGGTGTGACTTTCCATTGTGGCAGACCAAAGAATGGAATGGAAGAGCAGCCCCAAAGGGACCCCTCTCTGTCCTGTAGATTCATGGGAGGGAACTTGTCATTTCCACATCAGTGTGTTAGTAATTCAGAAACTGGCCATTTGAAAGCACTTTGGACAACACGAAGCTGTGCCTGGGTACAAATGATCATCGATTCAAACCTGTGGACGAGGACAGCCAGGGCCCCTTTATAAAACATGCTTTGGGCGAATGTATTTTTTTGTTTTGTTTTGTTTTGTTTTGTTTCGCTTTCTTAATACCGGGCAAAATATCCAGGTGGTGTGTGAATCACCAGTAGAAATTACAAAGGTTGAGAAAGTAGAATCAGCCTCACAAACAGTGGATCTCGGTGAAGAAGATGCTAAGCCTGAAACCACAGAAGTAAAACTCAAAAGAGAAGAAAGCAAGCCGAGGAGGACCTCCCTGATGGCACTGCTCAGACAAATGGTAAGTCACTTCCAAGCTCAGCTTCCTAGATTAAGGGGCAGTACCCGGTGGCAGGAGATGTAATTGCAGGCGATGTGGATGGGATAGGAACTACCCAGCAGGTGAGAAAGCGCCCTCCGTCCTCTGATTCGGTCAGAGAAAGTCTTGGTGAATTGCTAACCTTTTTTAATGCTAGCTGACTCCCTTTTTAATAAAAGAGCTAGCTTTGGATCCTGTGTTTTAGCAAACAAGAGCATCCCTCTAAAAGTTAATATTATGACTTGCTTTTGATTTATTTTTCAAGTGTCCTTCTATTGGTGGCAAAGGATGCTGCTTTGCTCAACATGGTGTTGATATGGAGTTTCCTTTGAAAATACATTTATTTACTTAAAGAACATGAGGCATATTTAAGGATTAAATACTAAATGCTCCAAGTTATTCATTGAGAGGTCAAGAATTCTGAAAGTGGCATGTGGGTGACTCAAATTTAGAAAAAGCTGACATGGAGTATTCAAATAGGAAAATGATAACATGATATTGTCTTAGTGAATATAGTTCAGCTATATTCATGGTAAATTTACCATGTTTTTTTTTTCTTTGTATAGAATGGATATCTTTGGTACCTGTGAAGAACCATGTACATTCAATCTCTAAATATCTAGGAACTTAAATAATATAATGCAACAAACCCCAAATCAGTTGGAGAACAAAAAAAAATCAAAAACCCACTTAAAAGGTCATTGGTTTAATTCTCTTTTAATGAAAATGAGAATTTCATTACAGTGTGCCTTTATTTGGGGGAGTATTTGGAAGTTTAATCCTTTGAGAAAGCAGTTCTCTAATTTCATGAGATCAGCCTGTTAAAAGAATTCTTTTGGGTCCACAAAAAAAAATAAAAACAAAACAACAAAATTCTTGTCAGTGGGAGTTGAGGCATATTAGAAATAATTCTGTTAGAAATTGTTGGCAGGAATAATTTTATTTTCCTGCTGGACTCTCCGGGAGGGAAAAAAAAATCAGCATACACAGTAGATAATCTATGAGTGTAGCTGAAACTCATCTATATTGCTGATCATTTGCTCTGTAACTTGGCATTAAAAATGGAGATCAAGATTTGAGATTCTTAAACCAATTTTCACATGATGCCAGGAAAGAAAAGAACATTAAGTCTGTCTCTGGCAGCTCCTCTGCATGACAAATGCGATCTTCAAATAGTGCATCATAATATTGAGGGTGATCAGCCTTCCTGTTTCTGGATTGAGCTGGGAGTTACAGGGGGGGAAATAGCATATTTTTGGATTGTTGGAACTTCCCCTAGAATCCCAGACATCCTAATTATTGTCTTTTCTCTATTTTGCTTTCATTAGAAAATTGTATTGCCATTGGGACTAGTTTAAATGCACAAAAGATGTTCAACAAAGAATTATTGGGTGACTACTGTCTTCCAGGCACTAGGGACATAAGGGAGAGCATAAATGGGTGTGGGGAGTTTATTCAGGGGGAGTAAAGCCTAGTAAAGAAACTAGACATTTTTAACTCTGTCCTTGCAACCAGTGAGATTGACCCAAGCACCTCACATACAGATTCTCAGTGCTTCTCTAAGAACCTGAGACACTCACTTTTATACCCATAATAATATTCCCATTGGGTAGATTCCTGGAAGTTGGCTTTCTGGCAACATGTCCATGGCTTCCAAATTGATTTAAAGTCTTTGGGTTCATACAGAGAGCAAAAAAGATAAAAGCCTGCTTTAGGGGCTTGAAATTAAATTGAATATCT
Organism: Geosciurus inauris; assembly: GCA_004024805.1. Taxonomy (NCBI): domain Eukaryota; kingdom Metazoa; phylum Chordata; class Mammalia; order Rodentia; family Sciuridae; genus Geosciurus; species Geosciurus inauris. Next base: position 44,201 of record PVHX01008015.1, read on the forward strand.
GGCTCACTATTATGGATTCCAGGAGAAATTTTTTGAGCCAAATAAGTAAAAGTTCCAAATTAATTTTACATATTGTTAGCAAAATATGGATTTTAAAAAGGTTTAATAGAAGAGAAAATTCAATTGCAAAACCCCTGTCTTGTGTTCGTTTTCTCCATTCATCAGATCATTGATTTTTCACAACCTCGCCTCTGTTTCTCTTCAGTTTCTTTCAGAGAACATATTTTAGTGTCCCGTGGCAAATTGAGTCTCAGTTGATTTTTGTTTTCAAAATAAAGGCATTGTCCAATTCATTTCTAAAGAGGCCATTTTCTTTCCAGAAATTAACCTCTCATGAAAATAAAAAATAGAATATCATTTTCCCAGTAACTGTATTTCCAAGAAAACAGTAATAGAAGTCCTAACATTGCATTCGATGCATGTAGATGTACCACTTTGCAAATAGGATTTCAAAATAATTTCAGGGAACATCTAAGACATCTGTCATGCCCTAAATAGAAAAAGATTCTTATACATATTAATTCAGCTGTATGTCAAGAAATTGAATATTTGAAGTGCTAGTATATTTTTATAAAATGAGTGGGCAGAGTGCTGTATTCATGTATCCACAAACCAGGTAGGCAGATTTTAAACCCCAAAGGTGGTAGATAGAAATGTATAGATTTGGGATTTATCATTTGTCAATATAATAACACCCTGCACTTGAAAAGTGCGTTCCTCCTCCAAACTATTTTCACATACATTATTTCATTTAATCCGCCTCTTGGCGCTTTCTTTGGACCATTCGTTGCATAAGAAAATCTAACATTCTCAGGCTCAGAGAAAGATGATGAGCTTAAATACCGGGCCAATTAAACGCCCCAATGAAGAAACAGTCAAGGAATCAGAGTTCTTCATTGATCACATTCCATCTAATAAGCTGGTAGCTGTTGAAATTTACTATCTGAAGGGAAAAAAGAAGATGGTTTGCAATGGTAAATATAATTCAAAAAACAGGCATTTCCTAGCCAGAGTTCTTGCTCTCAGATTTTCCCTTGAGTATGAAAATGTTAGTACTGATTTGCTCCTTCAGAACAGGTTTCTGAAAAAGGCAAGCATCTATTGGGCAATTCCTGTCTCCAACAGTGAGTCAGGTTCCTTCTACCCTCGCAAGGCCACTGTGGGGTCCTTGACGCTTCTTGGTTACTAGCGCTGCTGACAGGAACAGCCTCCACCTGTCCTTCCTGCGTCCACCACGTGGTGGCGCTGTGCTGGAGCTGCTTGCACAATCTCTCTCCTTAGGGTAGAAAACAGTGAAGCCCAGGGTTTACAGCCTCCAGGAGCACCGGGCACTCACAGGGGTCAGCGCTTTCCTGGTGTTTTCCATTGTTCCTAGCGCTCCCCTTGTTCTTATCTGGACTCAGGACAACTGTCAGCTCCATTTTTGTCCCTCAGTGATGTTTTCTGAGGAAAGATCATTTTTATGTGTTGGGCTACCACTCTTACCTACAAGTACAGGAAGGCCTAAGAGGAAAGCTTGGACATAGGTTTCCTCCCATGTGTCTGTCACGAAAAGGAAATTTACCTCACTGGGCTTGGAAATTCCAATTCCGTTTTATACAAGCATCTTGATAAAGCATGGAATTTGGACCCTGGAAATTTCCAGTAGACCCAGTTTCTTGGATTTGTGGCAATGAGGTTGGTCTAGTACAGAGTAGTACTAATGTTCTTATACTACATTAAAATTGCATCCCAATTATTTTTCTTCTAAATCTCAGCTTTCATTGAATTAAATTGTCATCAAAATACATTTCCACTCCTTTCCGAATGTTTCTGCTAGAATTTTGAGGGTCTGACTCCATGTATTGGAAATGGTTCAGATGTTCCTAAGCATTATCAAGCTATCCAAATGCAGGACACAGTGAAAGAAATAAATAGTGACTTCATTAATATGCAAGGCTTGGGTGCCCGACTAGATTCCCTCTTAAAACCGCAGGCCGAGTGCCCTGAGACACTTCCCCATAGATTCTCAGGGACAAAACAACCTGGGAAGAAAGTTGCTTATTGTCACATAGGGAAATTTTGGAAATTAACTAAATAGCCATCAAACTGTTCTTCAAAGTGCTAAATGGTCTCTGAAGGGCATGTTGTCTCTTTAAACAGTAACTAGGCTATTTTTGACAGCTGGAAAAAAATAAGCCTGTGTAGTCTGGCCGTTGGAATGGCTGAGCCCAACCTGGTGAGCCTGAGTTGTCTTTGAAAGAGGCTCTGCTAAGAGTGAAGAAGGAGGGATGGAGAGGGACGGGTGGGGGACACAGGACAAAGGGCGGGCAGGAGGGCTGGTAATGATCACGGCCACAGATGACCTCAGATGCACTAAATGAGACCCTGAGTCACAACCCTGCCATCAGTCGGGTTTGCACTTTGAAGCTTTCTGTGTCTCAAAATGAGCAACAGAGAAATATCACTGAAATGCTGGAGGTAGCCTCTCCTATTTTTTCATAAAGAAAGCCAAACTTTGCAATGATCTTCCCGACAGCCTGAAGTCTGTTTTCCTTCCTGCCAACCTAGCATGATTTAGATTCAACCCAAATTCTCATCCTAGAACCATCAAAGAAAGGGAGGGGAAGAGAGCAAATTGAAACCTTAAAGCAGCAGAGTACCTAACAAATACCAAATTGAAACAACTGACAGGAAGTTCAAAATCCCTCCCTCTTTGGGGGCCAAAGAGAGAGCTTTATTTTCCAGAGGAGGGGGAAGGGCCGTGCCTGACTCCAGACATCCATTTTTTTTTTTTTGCTTGAAAAACTATGTGTTCATTTGTGGGTTTTTTGCCACTCAGAGTTCCCCAGAGGCCACCTAATGTGGACATGCAGGCGTATCCTAAGGACACCAGGGAATATGTCCTAAGGATGCAGCCTGAATCTAGGAGGCTGAATGAAATCCCCAAGGTCCAACCTTAGAGTGTGATGGGAAGACAGAGGACAACAGATAAGGGAGGCAGTTTCTTCTTCTGAACCTTCTCGAGCAAGACTAGGCCCCGCAGAACAACACAGGAGGCACAGAGAAGGGAGAAACCACTTTCCGTGTTAAAGGATCTAAATTATATGTAGAGAACAGACTGTTCTCTGCCTTTGGGGGAAAACCTTGAGGAATCCCACAGCTCCACGCCTAGGAAAAGCACAGGGAGCTGGCAGATACCACTGCTTCCGTACCTAGCCAATCAGAAGTGTGTTCCAGGCTTCTGCCCTGCGCAAGCTCTGTCAACACACGGGGTAAAGACAGGATCCCACTCACTGTTACGCCATTGGTGGCCCTGGTCAAGTCCTCTGAACTGGAGAGCTACCCCAAGAAGAGCGTTGTTGACCTTGGGAAGGGGCTGGTCCCACACATGCCCTTCTGTGAGGTTTACCAACCTCCTTCTCATCCAAGCCCTGATCGTGTGGCTGAAGTTCATGTTACCAACTTCATAGGAGATGCTCGGTAACCACTGTTGATTGAGTGGTGACTCCTGGCACCTGACGCGCAGTGATATTGGAAGGGTTTGAAGGATGGAGCATCTCTACCCTGCTAGTTCCATGACCCAAGGTGTCTCAGAGTTTCCTTTTTTTTTTGCTTGTAAATTGAGAGAGGGAAACAATCACTCTATCTTAAGATTCCGATGTGATGAATGAACTATGCAAGTTGTTCTCTCATTTAGCACAGTGCCTGGTGCTTAGCACCTGCCAAAATTTAGCCTCCATATGTAATCATGCCATTACCTGTGAAGACACGAGTGCCATACTTCAGAAGAAGTGTATGATGCTACTCAGCCCCAACGCATCTAAGTGTCCTCAGCCCCAACGCATCTAAGTGTCCTCCACATTTTTAACTGTTCTTTTTTGTGTATATTGTGGATCCTCGCTGTCCACTAAGAGCACAGCCAGGGTGACATGAGTGGTCTCATGTCTGAGGTCTTCTTTGCCCTGCTGTGATGAAGCCCCAGTCCCTGCACTCTTTCACCAACTGGGAGGAGATGTTAAGCACTGACCACATATTCAGGGATTAGACCTGAGTCAGTATTGTTGATGAGGACTGAATGATTCACTCTCAGATTTACCGAGCATCAATAATAGTGCATTACTAAATGCACAGCTACAACTACAGCCTCCAGGATTGGTATGAATTCATTTGTGGCCAGTTAGTTTAAAGCACTGGTGCTCCAATTCCAGCATTATTCGGCACCACCAGGGTGCTGGTGAGACGGCTGAGCCCTAGAGCCAGGGTTTCTGATTCAGTAGATCTGGAGTGGTGTCAAGAGTTTGCATTTCTAACACATTTGCAGGTGAGCCTGTTGCTGCGATGCTGGAAACACACTTCTAGAAATGAGCTCAGAGCATGGGGTTTAAGGGACCAAGGCTGTGAACTCAGCCCAGCCCTGTCGTGGGCACCACTGGCTATGGGGGGTGCTACAGGGTGGCAAGCGAATGCTCAGTCTAACTCAAATGTACTGGAGTCACACCCGCCACCTAAATGGTACCAGCAGAAGGTTATATGGAGGGGTTGCTCACTCAGGGATTCATTCTGACAACATGTTCATCCACCTCCTGGTCTGGTACTGATAGTAGAGTCGTCTTTATTTATTTGTCTCAGAATGACCTAACCCAGGTTTGAGAGCTTCTTTGGTTCTTTTTGGAGGCCGGGGCTCAGATTCCGTCAGACTCTGGTCGCACATGTGGAAATCCACGTATCCCAAGACTCGCAGGTTTCCGGTTGGCCTTCCGTTTGTCTTGTTCCCAATCTCTGTAATGAATGGCAGAAGTCATCATTTCAGAGCTGGCTTGCGTTCCACAGGTGTGCTGTGCCGTGGGAGCTTAAAGGCCCTTGTCTGTTTGTTATTTTAGTCAGTGAAAGGGGATGAAGGGATCCTGCCCTCAGAAGAAATAAATGGGAAAGACTCCAGCTGCCAAGTAAGTGACCTTGAACTCAGTTTGGTGGTGGGCTTTGCGGTGTGCACTGTTCTTCCCGCCTGTCTCCAGTGCAGTTCACAGCAGCCCCGCACCAGCTGCAGATTAGGCGCCTGCTGTGTGCCAGGGGCCGTGCTGGGCTCCACAGACCCGCTGGAGTCAGCTCACATGCTCTCCCTCCACACATGCTCTTCCCTCCGCACACGGAAACCCCTTTCCGTCCTTCAAATCGGGACAAGTGTCACCTCTTCAAAGAGCCTTTCAAGCCCGTCAGTCACCACGCTTTGCGTTTTTTCTTCATCCACCAGTCACAAATTGCAGTTATTCCTTTATCTGTTAGCTGCCTGTCCCACCTGCCCCTGTCACCCCTCCTGGAACATCTGTGAAGCATTCGTTTCTATTTCCCATCACATTGCAGGGTGCTGGGCATGTCGTGGGAGTGAAAGATATGGGGTCACAGAGTTCGTTTCCATAATTTCTCTGTTCTCAGGAAACAGCTGTGACATTTTTACAACTTTGGGTGTTTAAAAAAAAATGGGATCGTGCACATCCTATTTTATAATCTGAGCTCTCCTTTTAACTTAAAAATGGACCTCTGAAAAAAATGTCATCAATACTCCTCTATCAATGAAAACAAGTAGAGGGATGCTTACATCCCTGAGCTGTGAACTTAGACGCTGCCCGGGTTCATCCTGGCACTGCCATTTTTTTAGCAGTGTGACTTTTACCAAATTACCAATTACCAAATCTCCCAGCATCTTGATTTCCTCATCTATGAGGGAGCTAAGTAAAGCAGACCCCATAGGATGTCACACTCAGAGGAGTCAGTGCCCACGGAGCACTGAGAACATTCCTGGTACCACCAGCTCCATGAATGTTAGCAGCTAAATGAGACGCACCTAGGCTGCTGTAACAAAATGCCATAGGCTGGGGGCTCAGGCGACAGCTCCAGAGACTGGAAAGTGCCAGCAGGGGTCAGTCCCTGGTTAGGGCTCCCTTCCTGGCTTGCAGGTGCCTCCCTGGAGTCTCACCCTCACAGGGCAGAAAGAGAGGAGAAGGTAGGACAGGGAGGGAGAGGCCTCTGGTGTCTCTTCATTGACCCTAACTCGTCCTTGAGAATCAAGGGCCCATCCTGTGACCTTGTTTAACCTGAGTTACTTCCTTAGTCCAAATATAGTTACACTGGAGTTGGGGCTTCGGTGGGGAACCTGGGCACACATTCAGTCGGCAGCAGTTGCTGTTTCCTTCTCTCACTGTGGGGCTGCTGGTAGGGGGCTGCCATCCTTCAGCGCTCACGGCATGAGAATGCTTTTGGTATTTCTATTTCCATAATAATCGGTGTTTTTTCTTCATACACTTCCAACTGTCTTCAGTTTTTTTTCTTTTTCCATGTACGCCCACCCCCCAAGCCTATAATCTTAGAACCAAAACTTCCAAGCTTACTACATTGGAAACATGATGAACTTACCTTACTCAAGAAAAAAAAAAACTTAAATGTGATTGTGTATTTGGTCTGAAATCTTCCATGAAACCACTATGCCAATTATTCTGGTGGTTCTAAAACTGTAATGGGGGTTGGGAGTGTAGCTCACTGGTGAGCTTGTGCTTGGCGTGCTCCAGGGTGTGGCTTCCACACCCAGCCCCAAACAAAAGAAAACAGAAATGCAATGCAGTGTTTGGAAATCCACTCAGGCTCACCTGTGAGGGTCCTGAGAGTCCCTCAGCACTCTGTCTTCCAGGACCTTGAATCCAGGCAAGACAGATGCTTAACCCCAGGAGGTAACAAATACTTATTTCATTTTAGGGAATGGGAGTAGATATTCTCTGCTCCTTTGCGATTCTCCCCTCTAAAGTTGTAAAACCCTTAGTTGATGCTTCTAGGGATGGAAGCCCAGGACCTCCTGTTACTTGGCCCTCCAGAGTCAGAATCACATGAGACAGCCTTGTTCTTCCTGCCAGAGCTGTTGGGTTCTAGGAGGTTCCAGGAGAAGTTGCCCCAGACAGCTTGAATGAGAATATGCTTGTACATTTGGAGACAGAGTCAAACCCCAAGCAAAGGTTTCAGTCTCTTCGTTTAGGGACAAAGCAATCCTTGCACAGTTTTGATTCTTAACTGGCTCCATATACAAGGAGATGGTCAATTATCATCTTTAGAAGTTAGTTCCTAGGTCATTGCAAAGGAGCTCTAAGCCTGGCTGGGAAGGGGCAGTCGTGTGGAGGATGGACCTCAACTATCCTAAGCTCCCTCGTGGTTCCTTGTGCTTCCCAACTCCTGCCCCACAGTGACTTGGAAAGGTTAAAACTTTGGAAGCATTCAGAGCTGAGTTTCTGGCCACTCACTCAACACATTGCATTGGAGACTAACTCTGTCCCCACACTTGAATGAATCCCCAAGTGTCCAATCGCCAGATATAGACAGTATCAAGTGGACAACAATAGCTCTGAGTCCCTGTGAATGTAAAAAAAAAAGCAAAGTTGTGCTCCAGGAAAGGGGACCAGGGGCTACGTCTCCCACAAGATGCCAACAGAGCTGAGACTTGGCAGGAAACCCAGGCGGCAGACTGCAGAAGTTAGAGGAAATGAGAAGCCCTGTTCTGAGAGGAAAGGAAGTCTTGAGCCTGAGCAAAGGGAGCAGAAGGGTAAGGGACAGGAGATGAGGTGGGAGAGGCCCAAGAGGCCCCTGTCATGTCACGCTCAACAGTTATTTACTGGTGTCCCCTCTGTCCAAGGCACTCAAGAGCCACGCAGTCTTTTTAAAGAGTAGCCACTGGGGATGCTAAGCCAGGGTGACCAACTAGTCCCCATTGGTCTGAGACTTTCCTGGTTTAACAGCTCTCAGCTCCCTGTCCTGGGTCCTCCTTGCTCCAGGACAAACAAAGGCGACTGGCCATCCTGTGTTTGGCATTTCACCTGGGCCAGACGCTGTGCCAAACAGGTGTTCCATCTATGGCTAGTCTGATCCTCACCACCTCATGAGGTGTCTTTTCTTTTAATATTCATACAGACAAGGACCCTGAGAGGTGGAACCATTTATTCCAGGTCACAGCAAATATGTGATGGAACTAGACCCAAACCAGGTCCCTCTGACTCTGGACCCTGAGCCTTCAGCCGTTGCTAGGTCTTGACCTCTTTCACCCAACAGAAACAGCAAAAGATTTGGAACAGCGTCACTGGCTTCTGGCCTCTCTGGGGAGCACCGTGGTGGGCTTTTCTGGGTCATTCGGAGGCCAGGCCTGTCCTGGGCTGTCCATGGGACTTGGACATCTGCATCTCAGCACCTGCTGTAGCCTGGCTGCTGGGCTGGGGCAGGGTTGGAGGGTGTGTTGCTGCAGCTCAGCTTCCTTGTCTCTGGCCCTCTGTGGTTTTTCTCCAAGGACTTCTGCGCCCTGGAGAGCAGCCACCTGAGGCCACCTTCAGGGCTGAGGAGGCTCATCTAAGCGGTGTGCTGAGTTCACTGCTGCGAAGTGACAGTTCTTTGCTTGTGGCCTTCTCCATCAAAGCTGCGACTGTCAGAGAACTTCTTTCCTGGGGACAGCACGTACCTGGACAGATCACATTGTGACCATGTATTCAGTGGCTCCTCTTGTTAGCTATGACTAGGGCTCTGAAACTTTTGAAGTCAGTATTTTAAAGTTGACATATTTTTCATCTTTAAAAGATTGAGTTTTGAGGTTCCATTGAAATACAACAGATCTGACAGCAGCGGCCCTCACGCCCACCTGGGGCCTCCCAGCAGGCACCTCTTTGGCTGGGGCATGTGACTCTCTAGCTTGTCTCCTCAACACCAAAACCAGTATTCCTTGAACTGATGTTTTTCTCACACTTGAGAAATACTTCTTTGACCTATGTTGCTTGCACAGCTGGGAAAATAAGATCTCCATGTGGTTATTCTACCCCTAGCTGTTTCTTTTTTTTTTTCTTTTGCATTCACATTATCTGTCTTGCCCTTGTAGACATTCATGTTTAAGAAAAATCATGAGAAAAGTATTTCTAATTCCTAACATTTTTTTCTTTGATCTATAAATCTGGAATTTACTCATCCATTTACAGATTACTCATCTGTAAATCTGGAATTTACTAGCTTCATCCCTCTAGATGGTAGGAACCAAAGGCAATTGTAAACTTCTTGTTGTAACGCAGAAGAATGTACGTCAAAACTAAAAATAAGCCAGTCATCTTCTTTTGCCACCGTTTCATGAAGCAAAAGGACAGTTTCACACCAAAAATTAGGATAGATACAATCATAAAAGAATGAGCCTCCCCAGGGGAAAAAGTCCATCTGGTTGTAAGTAGGGAAAACCCTCCCAAAGCTGGTTTAAGCACAAAGTGGGCTTCAGGAACAGCTAGATCCAGGGCTCACACATGATTCCATCAACATCTGGTCTTTTTCTCTCTCTCTCAGCTCTGCTTTCTTGTGTTGGCTTCCTTTCCAGGCACACATACCCTAGAAATTGTGTTGGTTCTGGAAGCCCCAGGCTTATGTTTTCACAGCTTTAAATTCAATAGAAAGGAACCGTGCCTCTCTCTTGATTCCCATAGCTATGAGAGTAGCTCAGCTTTTGTGCATTTGGCTCTCCTGAACCAATCATAGCTGCTCAGTCACCACATAGTGCTCTGATTGGCCAGGCCCACGTCACATGCCCTTGCCTGTGGGTAGAATTAGTTCTCTTAGACCACATGAAATAAGGGAGAAGCCTGGTTTCCTAAGGAAAACCCAAGTTCTGGTACCAACAAAGGGAAAAGAATGCTCACTCGGAAAACATAGAATTAATTCATGGATTAATGGATAAGCAAATGTCCCCCACCATGTGTGACCTCGCATCCTTTTTTGATTGTTTGTTTGTTTCACCCAAGACTTAGGAACATGCAGACACATCCCTCAGTTGAACATCTCTGCTTTAACGTATTCCTTCTCCTGCTTTTGAGAATTGCCTTGCAGGCACTAAAAACAGGCTTTGTTTGAAATTGCCACAGACACTCAACTCCACCGAGAAGCCCGTCGCACCACCAGAGCCAGAGCCCGTGGGGGCAGCCCAGAAGGGCAAGGAGGGCTCCTCCAAGGACAAGAGGCCAGCAGCCGAGGCCAACAAACAGAAGAACACCAAGCAGGAGGCCAAAGAACCAGCCCCGTGCACGGAACAGGCCACGGCGGACGTGACCGCGCTGCAGAACGGGGGCAAGTCCCAGAAGAGACCAGAGAAGCCGCGGCAGTCCCTGGGGGGCTTCCTGAAGGGCCTGGTAGGTCGACTTTTTACCCTTCTTTCTGAACTCTCGGGCAGGGGATGTGGTTTCCGAAGGGGAGGGCTGGCTGGGCTTCTGGAGCAGGAAAGAGACGTGGCCAAAGCTATTTCAGAGTTCACGGTCAGGTGCAGAATGGATGGGGTCGCCAGGTGCTGAGTACAGGGGAAGGTAGGGGTGGGAGAGGAGGCCCATGAAGAGAGGCTGAATGGGGTCTGAGTCTGGCCTTGGGTTTGAAAGAAGGGACAGGGAGGCTTCACAGAGCAGATTCCACCTCAGGCGGGACCTCACCTTAGCCTGGAAAGCAGGCACAGCGTGTTCTAGGTGGTGGGATCCACAGGTGCACAGGTGTGTGGACCCGATATCCATTCCTAATCGTTCCACTCCAGAGATACCAGTGGACATCAGTGACCTCTGGCTTGGCGCTCAGTGGGTGCTCTCTCTCCTCTGCCCTGAGTGTGGATCCCAGAGCAGCGTCTCTAGAGAACTTGTTATCCCATGTCTGTGTCCTTGAGTGTGTATGTGGAACCCCAGTTTGAGGCGGTGTTAAGAACCAAGACTTGAGGCTGCTTGGCAATGTGAAGTCCTGGCCGGGAGCCCAGCTCTCCTCAGCTCCTCAGGTGAAAAGCCCTTCCAGTGAAGAAAAGAGAGCACGGGTCAAAAAAGGGGCTGCATGCAGATTGCTGGCCCCTGGGTGGTCTTGCTGCAGTATGTGTCTCCATTCTGGACCCAGCTCTTCAGAGAAGAGTGCAAACCCCAATCACACTTTCTCAGTTCTTCCCAAATCTTCTCCCTTTTTCTCTGCAAGGTTCTGGTGGGACCAGTCACTGCTGCACTGTGGCATTGGGTGGAGCATGGTTTGCAGAGGGTGGTGGCCTGGGTGCTTCTGAGCCCACAGCCTTCTTCTCTTTCTTGGTGGGTCCTGGTATCTTTGGCCAGAGATCCAAAATGTAACCTACACTCTCTCCTTATCCACAGAACCCCTGGCTGTGGGGAGAGAGAGCTAATCCAAGGGTCCTTAAACCAGAAATGATTTTGTCCCTGAGGGGACATTTAGCAGTATTCAGAAACAAGTTTTTGACTGTCACAGCTGGAGTAAGGCCTCTTGAGATGTCAGTGGAGACCACAGGTATGGCTAAGTGACCTATAGTACACAGGACAGTCCCCACAACCAATAAGTGAACAGCTTGTCCACGTGGCCAAGGTACAGGAGCTCTGTTCTGACCCAACAGCACAAGAAAGTGGACAGAAGAAAGACTAGCCAAGAGCCTATGCTTTGACGTCAGTGCCAGCCACTTGGCTGATGTCCGTTCCTACTAGGTCCTGCGTGTGACCTGAGTTGAACTGCCTAACTCCTCGGAGACTCAGGTCTCCACCTGTAAAACTGATCTTGTGATAACAGCCAGGGTCCTGATGCTCCTGTGGGAAATGAATATTTAAACCACTGGACCCCATGCCCAGCCCAAAGCAGGAGTTCAGTAGTGGATGTCACCATGTCTGTGGGAAATTATCTGGGTCCCTGTGTGTGGACTTGGGTCTAACCCCCAGCAAAACCAGAACATTGGTCAACCTTGCCCTCACCCCACACCCACAAAGGGACTCCTTCCCCTTCCCCTTCTCCCTGCTCCCGGAAGCCTGCATCCAATCTCCTCCCTCACTCCATCCCGAGACCATCTGCCCCGTGGCTCCTTGGTCTATTGTGCTGGGTTTTGAACTGCAAAACCCAATGGTCCAACTACCTACAGGTCAGATGAGCAGAGTTGCACAGGAGCCTTCCTCCTCCTCCTCCAGCTCATCCTCAGTAGGGTCCAATGTCTTGCAGGTGGCAGATGCTCTGGGCACATATCTGTTGATTGAATTTATGGGGCATGAATGCATTATCGCTTATAATTACCATTTATGTTATACCATGGTGGGGGTGTTAACAGAAAAACTATATAAATTAAATTTAAGAGAGTTTATTTGAGCAAAGAACAATCCATGAATCAGGTAGGATTCAGAACCATAAGAGGTTCAGAGAGCTCTACCCCGCAGCGTGAGCAGTGACCTCACAGACCAGATGCAGGGGCAGAGTGGGCATGCCTTTGGCCTGTTGGCCACAAGGACACCTTGTCCTGTTCAGCACGGCCTGAGGAGGTACTTGCCTTCCTTGGGTGGGGTCTGACTAGCTGGGGGCCTGCAACTGGCCAACCTCAGCTGTTCATGATTGGCAGAAACCTGGCTATTTGTTATTTATAAATTACATTCCTGAATAGGTTTTGGTTTGTTCATGCAATAAGCTAGGCTGTGGCTTGTCACATAGGAACTTAAAGTAAAGAGATGGCCTCAGGCCAAAAGCCTCCTGCTCATTTAATTCAACAGGAAATAAATGCACAGTTGAGTCTCCCCGACTGTGGGGTCAATGGCTGCCGGATGTAGAATCCCCTTGTACTGGTTGTAGTTTAGGCAGACTGGGGAGAGGTATCTTACATTTGCTTATTTCAATCTCCCCAAACATGGAAGCCCCCCTCCACCACCAGATGTCAGCTCTCATAGCAGGGCTTCATAATTTGGGGTCACAGCCGGATCCCACTCACCCACAATAGGACCAAGCACACAATGGGTACTCAGTAAATAGAGGGATGAGCAGGTAAGATGAAAATATAATAGATATTAAAATATTATGCCCAAGAATTAAATAAGTTTCTTGAGTTTGTTACCCTTTAATGGAATGTTGTACTCAACTCCAGCCACACTTAGGGTTTCTACTTGCATGTTTAAAAGTGTCCACTTCTAGATGGAGACTCTGAGGCCAGGCGTTCTTCATGGTTTGATTTACACTTTGAAACAATTCAGATTCCTTCCTTTCTGTCTTCCTGTCTCCCTCTCTCCCTTCCTTTCTTCTTCCATCATTGTTCTACAAGTTAACAAACACAATTGGTAAACGAAATTAGCAGACAAGAATGTAAGTGTGGGCCAGGTGCCATGGCACACACCTGCAATCCCAGCAGCTCAGGAGGCTGAGGCAGGAGGATGGCAATGTCAAGGCTAGCCTTAGCAACTAAGCAAGACCTTGTCCTAAAATAAGAAATAAAAAGGTTGGGGATGTAGCTCAGTGGTAGTGCATCCCTGAGTTTAAGCTCCAGTCAAAAGAAGAAGAAGAATTAGTGTGTGAGGTCATTGAGGGAAATGAGCAGGGAGGCTTGGGAGTGCTTGCCTGGGTGTGGGGAGGGGTGTGTGCTACTTTGAATTGGATCCAGCAATGTCTCTGCAGAGGTAATGTCTGAGGTGACACCAGAGGGGTCAAGATGTCAGACAGCAGACCAGCAGGGCTCTTCCTGGAGGAGCAACAGCCATGGCAAAGGCCCTGGGGCGAGGTTAAGCTCTGGGAGCCCAGGTCGAGCTCTTTGAAGATAAGACAGAGGCCTGAGTGGCTGGGGACACAGTGGATAACAGGAGGAGAGACAGGAGCAGTGGACAGAGAGAGAACGTAGCCAGGGTCCTGGGTAAACTGTGAAGCTACTCACAGCATCGGGCGGGAAGAGTGGGACTCCGTTCATGCCGTAAAGACTGCGCAGCTGAGGCCGAGAAGTGACTGTAAAGGGCAACCACAGAAATAGTGGCCCTGGTAAAGCCTGTCCTTGTGAGCCTGGAGGCTGGTGGCAGTTTAGCCTGGTGATGCCTGTGGAGGTGAGGGGGGCGGTGCATTGAGGACACTAATTACAGTTGTAGCACTGGTCCCTGCTCTGAGACCAAGCTTCTTCATGGACATCGTCTCTTCAATTACAGCAACAAGCCCTCCCGGTGGGAATACTTATCCCACTCCGAGGATGAGCCAGCCCAGCAGTGGTGTCCTCTCCTGGGCATCCCACAGCTGCTAGAGGCAGAGAGGAGGCAGGATTCAGCGCCTGCCTCCCAGACCCCGAGTCCTGCCTCTGACCCCTGCCCGGAGCCCTGCAGTAGGGGAAGGAGGAAGGGGTTTCTGCCTCTGCACACATCAGACCCCCAAGACCTTCGAGCTGGCACATCCCTCCAGTTTGCCCAGCCCCTTCATGAGAAGGGAGTGGCGGCAGCCAGGACTGGCACCAGGTGGACACCTTGCAGCCCCCGTCACCCACAGGCCAGGCCCTTCGCGAGCGTCTGCCACTTGTTCCTCCCGGTTCCTCTCCTCCTCCTTCCCCCTCCAGCTGCTTGGGTTCTCACCCAGAGCAGCCTGGCTGATGTTGACAAGTTAGGAAGGACCTGGAAGGAAGCCCCAAGGGCTCACAGGGCACTTCTGCTTGTATTTTCTTTTCTTTTTGTGCAGAGGGACACACACACACACACACACATCTGATAAAAGTGAGCTACTCTGGTGGAAGATTGGATCCCACATTGCCCAAGCCCCTCTAGTTTCCTGTCCTCCTCACCTCTCTCAGATTCACAGGGCCCCAGAGTTCTGGCATTGTGTGCAGTACGATCTGCAGGTGCAGCAGATGAACAGATGGAGACTTGCAGGGAAGACAGTCTCTCCACTGGGCATGGTCCAAGGTTTATGCCCATCAGCTCTGCACTGCAAGGAGCCTGGGATGGAGGGCTGGAATGAGTGGACAGTGAGCAGGAAGGTGCCAGGGAGAGGTGAGCAGCTGAGGCCCAGGTCTCAGGTCAGGGAGGCCGGGCCATCTTGCACAATCCAGTCCCAGGTCTTCTCAGAGCTTCAGTGTCCTCATCTGTAAAATGGGATAGTAGGTGCTGTCCGCCTCACCACGCTGGCGGGAGGACAGGAGAGAGTGGCTTTGGCGTTGTCAGCTGTGAAGCATACTTCTGATACACAAAGCAAGACATACGTGACTCTGACCTCCAGCGTCCGAGCCCGAGGGGTCTCTGACAACCTCAAGAGCAAGTGCCATTTAAACAGAGCACCACCAGCAGCCATGATATGAAAGCCCCGAATTTTTAAATGTCAGATTTAATTTTAAAATAAGAAAACATTTGCTTGTTGAAGTCCACTGGGCCACCTGAGTTTGCTATGTTTAGCCCATTGGGACCTGAGGTCATGGGACCCCCAAGGAGGTAGCTTTGATGGAGAAGACTGTGTACACTAGGTCACCAGAGAGGTGCAGCGGGTGCAGCTGGGTCCTGGTTTAGAGCCCAGCTCTCTCCCTCAGTGGCTGTGTGGCCAGAGCAAGCCAGCACCTTGAGCTTCAGGTGCTCCCTCCTTGAGGCTGAGTACTGACATCACAGGGTCAGCACGAAGATGGAATGAGGTCATGTACAGTGTCCTCAGGATCATATACGCTGTGCTATGGATTATGCGATCTATTATGCCACGTAGACTGCATTATACCCCACAGCGCTGAGCACACGGGCTGTCTCGTGCACCTGTGAGAGTATATTTCATCACCCTAACCAGCGCTATCCTGCACTGTGATTGTCCCACTATGCCACATATACAAGGCAATACTGCAGTTTATGTGATGTGCTATCATCCCATGCTTTAGCATGCTGTCTTTACTACAATAGGCTATACTATATGTATCCCATGTGTACTAAATATACTCCACATAGACCATGTAATCCATACACCTCTGCTGCACTATCCTGTACATTACACAACCTTCCCCCGCCTCTGTACACCACGCATGCTTTGCTACATTGCTCTATTCTCTACTTAAGATCCACAAACTTTACTACATATGCACTCCGGTACTAACTCCACCAACCCGCTGTACTCTGGACCAACCATGCGGGTGCCTCTGACCATGCCTGGCATGTGTGAACCTCAGATCCATCGTGACATGAAAGAAGCCAGGCTCAAACGCTGTGTACTCCACGGTTCCTTGACATGACATTCTAGAAGAGGCACAACTCAGGAATGGGAAACAGATTGGTGGCTGCCAGGGTCTGGGGTGGGTCTCGACGGGGGAGGGCTTAACTGCAAAGGGGACAGGGTGGGGTGGCGGGCAGTGGACCCAGGTGGTGCCATGTTGGTCCACGCTCACAGAACTAGAGACAGAAAGGGCTGGTTTTCTGAGTTCTACTGGACAGAACAGGTAGAACAACAATAGCCACAGTTGCAGTGGTAGCTCCGCCTCAGTGTTCACCGTTTGGGAGCACCCACGGTGCGCCAGGTTCCTGAAAGGCAACCAGGGCGCAACAGAGTCCACGGAGCTTGCACCCTGTGGAAGAGGCAGATGTGAGAATAAGACAGATAAGAAGCTCGCTTCAGGTGGTGACATGTTCCATGAGAGAATAAAACAGGGTCACCTCTTGAGCAAGTAAGACGGTGATTGCGAAGGAGCAGCTAAAGTGGAGAAGGGTCTACACTCCTGTTCTAGCTGCATTATAAGTATGAACTCGCTTTGTGTTGGGAACAAGCCTCTGGGATAAGTTTATCATTTATAATGATAAATTTGTAGTTTGTCCAATATCTGGCAAAGCTAGAAAGTAATATAGCCGAGCCATGAATCCGGACATCTGATTGGAGACCATTCTCCTATCCAGCTCTCAGGACTAAGTTACATTTACTTAGCACATCACCTAGCACAGAGCAAGTGCTCACTAAATGGCAAGTTTTGCTGTTGCTATTACACATTTTCAATGGGCTACCCCTTCTTTGTTTTTCACCCCCTCAGGGACCAAAGCGGATGTCGGATGCTCAAGTGCAGACAGACCCAGTATCCATCGGACCAGTTGGCAAATCCAAGTAAACATCACCACAGTCCCCACCAGGGTTTCCCTCACCAGGATGTTCTCCCCCCACTCCATCTTCTCCCTAAACACACTCTGTATATATATATTTTTTCTCCTAGCAGCCATCAAATGAAATTTTGCCTACAAATTAAGACTGAGCTGTTGTATATTGAGGTGTATTATTTATCTCTCTGGTCCGGTCTTTCCTAGCAAATAACTGCAAGGATGGGTTCGCAGGTTGAATCCTTAGGTCAAGAGAGTTGGCTGCCGAGCAGGGAAAGGAGGAGGTAGAGAATGCGTTTGTGTTAAGCTATGAACGGTGGCCTGATAGGAAGTCGCAGAAGAAAATTGCCTGCGAGAGGGCTTGGGGCAAGCACTGTAGCCATGCACGCTCGTCCTCTAAGTTTGAAGAGGGGAGAGGGAAATCCGTTTGTTTAAGTTCACACTTGGAGGAGGGAGAACACCGGCTCTGTGTTGGGCGATTGCCAATTTCCTGAAATGGAATGTGAGGAGTCTGAGAAAGGAATGAATAAGAGGAGGTTTTCAAATAGGGACCTTGAGAGTTATTGACGGGAGGGAAACAATTGACTGGAGAGGGCTTGAAACGATTTGGGACAATTGTTCTTTAGGCTGAGGGACAAGGAAAAGGATCACAGCTTCAGAAAACAAAAATACAATACCCACGGTTGCACGTTTGTCTTGCAACACAAGGGGGCGCCAAGGCCTCCCCTTTTTATTCTGCATCCCGCATCCCTAACAAGGATCTGGTCTCTGCTAGCTTACATTATTAATGTCTCTCAGATGGCTGGGGGGCCTGCTTCATCTGTTCCGTCTGACGCTTATCTCAAGTCTGTCTGTAATTTCCTAATGTTATCAGGATGTGCTCTCATAAAACCCTCCCCGTAACCCCAGTTAATAAAAATTTACAGAATGTTACTCAAATACCTGAAGTTTTTTTTTTTTTAAATCCTTGTACAGAGGACTAAATAGGACATGAGTCTGTTACAATGTAATTCAAAGCAGCATAGGATTGACTGACAGTCATGTATACTGTATCTTTCTTTTTCTGATTTAATAAAAATTTCATTTATTTCTTAAGTATCCTTTGATGTTCAACTTTTGAAGCAGGACACTCCTACTCTGACATGGCCTGACCTTCCTCAGTGTAAAACCAACGCTCTTCCTTTTTGGAAGATCCTTTTGGAATCTTTGGAAGATAATTCTCTCCCCTTCGATCCTCCTGGATTTCCTTGTGTATGGGCGCATGCAGAGCGCACGCACGGGCACACACACGTGTGCGTGCATGTGTGTATTAGCATGTGCACAGTGGCACATATATAAAAATGCTGATTGCTGGGAGCAGAGCTCAAGACAGGGATTCAAATGCTTGTGACATACTGAGAGTGAGCAGAGGGAAAGCAGTGAGGGAAGAGAAGCACTGGTCTCAGCTGGTGTGCGAATCGCACCACAGGGTTCATTCCAGCCTGAGGCAAGAGGCCAGCCCTACACCCCTGGAGGTGAGCCACGGCTGTCCTGGGAGGTGGTGGGGTCAAGGAGCGGCTCCCATCCAGCTGAGAGGTTGGGACCCTAAGAAGCCGGAGGATGTGTGCATGGGCAGTGTCCACGGCAGTCGCACGTGTATGTCCAGAAGTGTGTGTATGCCCACTTCTGTACACTCGCACACTCATGTTTACAAACAGAAACATGTAGGGGTGCAGTGACGCATGCACAGCTCACACCCACAGACATGAACACGCATGCGGTGCTCACAGATCTGCACGCACTCCTTGGCTCTCCAGATCTGTTCCATCCTGATCAGAACTGAGCCTTGAACGTGCTCTCCTGACTTGGACCAGAGCACAGGGCCAAGGCCTTTGGCAAACCAGCTTCTAGAGACATGTCTCCAAGTCATGTCTTTCCCAGCATCTGGACTTGAGTGGAGGGTTTGCTGTGGGACCTGCCAGTGACCATTGGGATTCTAGGTTCAAGCAGAGATCGGAGGCTGCTTGCTTCAAGCTGAATTGGTTTCTTCAGTTCTCCTGACCAGACCTGGAGATGAATGGTGTCCTCGCTTCACACTGTTGAGCACCCTCAGGCCACCCCAGTTTGAATGCTGCTTACCCAAAGCAGGAAGGAAGAACCCCTTGGGGAAGCCCGTGGTGTGGAGAGACTGTCCCTCTGCTGAGGCCATCTGAGAGCAGGGGATGGATCCCGGAAATCAGGCAGCTGACTGCTCCTTTGTCCCCAAACCCCTCGAGGGGGTTGCCTGCTGTGACCTTTGGTGAGCTCCTGATGGCTGTCCATTGAGGAAGGGAACAGTATCATTTGCAAGTTTCACCTCGCTGGGCACAGGAGGCTTTTTGCCTAGATGAAAAATGTCCCCAGCAGGAGGGGGAGAAAGAGAAGAGAGAGTGGCCAGGCCGGGTCACTAATGCAGACTGACCCCTGCCCCCACACCTCCCAGAAACAAAACAAAACAAAACAGGAAAAAAAGAGTTTTTTCAACTCCATGAAAGCATGCCAGCTGTTTTTTATAACTGGTGTGCTCTCCTCCAGGAGCAAAGAAGAGAAAAATCTTTTAATAAATTTTTTTAAGGCAAGAACATGTAAACCACAGAGAACTCAAAAAATGCCCCACTGGGGGGACTCTAAATCCAGCTGCAGTGAATGAGCGAGTCTGTCCCCGCTTGTGTTGTGTGTCCTGTCCTGGTCTCTGGCACTTGCTTCTTGCTTTCGGTTGCGATCCCCTTCCTGACGCATTTACAACACACACTAATCTGCACTCCTGGGGTACGAAAGGGCAGAAATCCTGCAGGGGAGCTCAGGGAAGCCCTGGGGATACAGAGGATTAGGGTTCCTGGAGGCACTGGTTCCTCCAGTGCCCAGCCCAGGTGTGCCCCCAAAGGGGACAGAGGCAGAGCCCAAGTGGCCACAGTTTGTCACTGCAACCTGCCCTCCAGGAGACAGGGCCACAAGGCCGCGGGAGGGCAAAGGTGGCTCTCTATGAGGGTGATTCATTGACTTCTGTGCTGGTTTATTTTTAGGTGTACAGGGAAGTGTATCTTCTCCCATGCCAAGAAGATGTGGCCTTTCCAGGAACAGCGCTGGTGACCTGAAATGGCTGCCACCACACACACACACACACACACACACACACATACACACACAGAGGCACGCACGCACTCCCAGATTCACCCTCACTCACACTCTCACATGCACACGCACGCACACACGCTCTGCTTTCCAGTTCCAGCTAACGGTGACTCTTGACTGATATCCATAGAAGAATTATTCCAAAAAAACAGCTGTTCCCAGCAGCCCAGGAGGCCTCTCTGAGTCCACCACCTTGGGGAAGGAGCGACATGCCTGGCGCTGCGGCAGAGGGGAGAAAGGAGACAGCAGAGAAGTTCTTGTGTCCTTATTTGTACCCCTTCTCCTCAAGCATGTTGTCAGAGATTTAAACACACCCTCTGTCGCTCTGTGTCTCTCACAGTCTCCCTCCTCTCTCTCTGTCTCTTTCTCTGCCTCTGTCTCTTTCTCTCCCTCTCTCTCTCTCTCTCTCTCTCTCTCTCTCTCTCACACACACACACACACACACACACTGGGCTGCCCCTACTATTTGCACAGAAATCCGAATGCACTGGGGTCCCATTAAATTAGATTCCAAGAAGCCAGAACACGTCACTCAGGTTCCCTCTCAGAGAGCAAAAGGGGAGATTTGGGCAGCCAGGACCTGACACGGCCATTTCTTCTGTCAGATAATCCCAGCTTCCTCTAAGGCCTTAAAAAACAATGTCACCTCTCCTGCTGCCCTAAGGGAAATGTGCCAGTCTAACTTGCCCACACTGGGGGTGGGGGGTGTCTTGTGGCCACATGCTGTGCAGGGGTTGGCTTTCACCATCCGCTCAATGCACCGTGAGTAGAATCAGGCTTCTACATGGTCAAGATTTTGTTCACTCAATCAGTGAAAATGAAGAGGCATTGGCCCCTGGAAGTCACAGGCTGCATTAGGAAGAAAAGAGACCATGAACAGCAGATTCTCCACACGTGTGAGGCAGCTCTGTAGCCCAGGCCCAACACAAATTGGTTTTCTGGGGAGTTTAACTCTCTAGCCTCCGCTGCCCTCCATGTGCTCCATCCCCAGGCCTCTCATGTGCGGAAGCCCAAAAGCAGCAGCCCAGGCAATTTCACAGGAGTGAGGGGAACACATTACAGTTCACAAAATGTTTCCTGAATGCATTATCTAATTTAAAGCCAATGTCCCTAATTGAATTTATTTGCTTTCTTGGTTGCATTTCATCATGGGGGTGACTGGCAGGCGCCTGTGTGAGTTTGGTGGTTGTTTCTCAAATGAGCACTTCTTGACAAAATGGCCCCCAGCTGCACCTCTCTACTAATGATTGGCAGGGAGTCATTCCTTACCTGCTGGCTGTGCCCGAATCCAACCACGTGGGGGCGCTCCAGGACCTGGGGTCCTACCATCTCTAACCAGGTCTTTTTCCCAAGATCGCCTAACCAGGAAACTGGGCCAAAAGCATTCGGAATGTGTTGCTGATCGGCTTCTAGAAAGCAATCAAGTTTGAAGAGGAGAACCGGAACTGAGGAGGCCAAACAGGCAAGTCAGCTGCCTTCTGTGATTCCCAACCCTCCAGACAGAGACAAGTTTGGTTGTTGGTTTTTCCATTCTTACATGCTCCCTCTTACAAAATCAAGGCCCTGTGGCTGGGAAACATTTCAGTCATCCTTACTGGTCAGTCAGGCCCCACAAAGCCACCCTGCCCTCCACACCTGAGGAGCAGGCAAGTGACGGGACCTCTCTGTTTCCTCCCTTGACGGTGGAACAGCAGCAGGGCATGTGTGCAGGGTCTCCGAGGGCAGGGAGGGAGGCTGTGCAGTGGTGGGCACGCAAAGAGCATTTAGTGAAAGCAGTTCTATCAGAGGGCACTTTAGTGCCAAGTGACAGAAAGCCCCAAGTCAAATTAGCTAACTACAATTTCAACAATGAAGATCGTATTATTTCACATCTAGGCGCTCTGTAACAGCCTCTGCTTTGACTCTGAGACTCTGTTCTGGCTAATGGTAACAATGAGGAAACACCATTACCTACAACAGGTGTCAGGTCACAGTCTGACTCTGCCTTGTTGTATGGGTTGACTTCACCCTCAAAGTAGTAGCCAAGTGACAGCTGCTGTTCCAGGCAAGGGGAATGTGGGACAGAGAGAGTCAGTTTCAACTGACCATTTTGGTGAACTCAAGGTGTCATCAATACCAGTATTTTTAAGGTGAGCCATTCCCCAACCAATCACTCCTTTTAAATTCAGATTGATAGGCCCTGGGTAGTTAGGAAGCCCCTCCCTCCAAAGCATGGACATTAGGCTGCAGGGTTATCAAGATCGGGGACTTTCTTGCCTGTCTCATGGGTTGCTCTGTTCTAGTCTGTGTCTAGCACAATGCCTGGAGTAGTAGATGCTCAATAAATGTTGGCTGAATAGATAAATTGAAGGATAAATACTCCAGAGACTTCCTGCTGCAAGCGGGTTGCCTTTTATTGTTGTATCAGCATGTTTTGGCTCCAAGTGTTTGCGCACTCTCATCAGATATCCACCTCCACAGGTGGCCGGCCCAGTGGTTCTCAAAGTATGGTCCCAGGACAAGCAGGATCAGCCTCACCTGAGATGGTGTCAGAAATGTAGATTACAAGCCCTACTCCAGATCCACAGGATCACGAGCTCTTGGAGCGGGACCTGGCTGGCTGTTGCAAGGAGCCTTTCCTATGGTTCTAATGTAGGAGAGAATTTGAAAACCACTGCTCCAGGAAGAGCTGCCACTTCAGGGAGCATTAATTCAGAGAGCAGCCCTGAACATGTTCAGATAATAAAAGCTGACATTGAACTTTGCCATGTCCCAGGCATCATGCATCACACAAATCTCCTGTTTACTGATCATTTTACAGATGAAAAAACTAAGGCTGAGAGAGAAAAAGGAACTTTGCCCAAGGTGGAAACGCATCCCAAGCTCTTAAAGGCCCACTTTCATGCCTGTAGGAGAGACAGGCGGGCAAAAAGATCATGGCATGACGCCACAGGACATCGGGACAGCGTGGGACCTAGAGGAAGGCACAGCAGGAGACTACCTGGGGGGCAGCCACCTGAGATGGCAACAGCCCAACTGACAAAGAACGGAGGAGGGCTGCCCCAGATTCCCCCGGAAGAGCAGCAAGTGCTAGAGCAGAGTAGAGAGAGCATGGCATGTAGCTCAGCAAGTCAGAGCACAGTGGGGAGAAAGGCCAGACAGAGGCCCTGGCCAGATGGGCCAGGACATGGAAGGAGGTCAGTGTAAGAAGTTTAAACTGTCACAGGGGCTCAAGGATGTAGCTCAGTGGCCCCGGCAGCACAAGGAAGGAAAAAAAGAAAGAAAAGCTATCTGTAGGGGGTAAAAGGGAGCCTGGAAAGAGACTTGAGCTGGAGAGCGGCAAAGTCAGATTTGTATTTTGACTACAGGTAGGATCCACTACATCAACTAATATTCATCGAGTGACTAACTGTTGCCAGATATTAATTACACAGTGAATCGTTTTATTTTTAAGATTCTTTTAAGTTTGTAATAAATACTCAGATCAGTATGTAAGTGGCTTTAGCTCTTAAAAGGACATGTAAATGTTCACTTCCAAGCGTCGTAAGCGTGGAGTTGGAATTTGGCTCACGCATCCTCCCAGGCGATCCACAGCCAAGGTCCAAGGCAGTGAGGTCTTGAGCAAGTGACTTTGCCTCTCTGAGCCTTAGTCTATTCTTCTCTAGAACGGGAATAATAAGGAACTTCTCCCAGCGGGCTGCTGAGAGCAAAGGAGCGTCTCTCAGGGTGCTCCAGTCCAGAGCTGGCAGCTGACAGCACACAGGAAACATTCCTGCTGAGGGGGCAGGTGACATCTGCCCAGGAGACGCAGGTTTTCTCTTTTGTGGGCCTGAAAGCCACCATGTCTCTAGCTACCTGGCTCATCCAAACGCGGAGAGAGAAAGGAGGAAGGAGAGAAGACCAAGAAGATGAGATGCCAGTTCCCCCAGGGCGCATCCCATTCTGAAGCAGAGCGAAACTTCCAGAGGGTAGTTGGCTTTCCTCAGTTGTACCTACTGATAGCAGGGGCCAGGTTGCCATGGCAGCAGAAGGGGCAGATGCCCCACCCCAGAGCTCCTCAGCCCACTGCTGAGTTCCCAGCAGCAATGGCAGCTTCCCACCTCCATGCCCCCAGCCTTCTCTTTCCTTTTTGGCGGCTTTTTGCAGGGCCAGTGGGAGCTGGTTTAGTCCACCTGCGGGGCTTTCTGGAAATAGCTGGTATTTTATGCCCCGAGGGACAACCCGCAACCCAGGAGGAATGGGAGATGAAGGGCGGATTTACCGGCTTCCCTGTCTTTCAGTGGGACACTCTGGAGGCTCTTCTGTACCTTCCCACAGGTGCTCAGCTGGACAGGACACGGCCACCCACAGTCGTGTTGTGTTCCTACCCCCACTTTCCCTGCTCTGTGTTTCCTGGGGTCCCTTCCCCAATAAACAACTGCATCACCTGCGGGTCTCAGCGTCTGCATCTCACTTAGGGTCCTCTCAGGAAAACTGAGCCCCTGCCTAAGAGTTGGATGGAGGCAAATGAATACGGACAGGAGTTTTAAAGAGGCTAGAGGAGGACCAAAGGCAGTCCTGGGGCAGGGAGGCAGCGGAGGTTAGAAACAAGGAGGCCGGGGCCACTCTTAGACACAGAAAGGTGGGGAAGAGGCAAAGGTACAGGAGCGTGGGCGCCAGAGGAAGTGAAGGCCCAGTGCATGATGGGTGGCAGAGGAGGCCAGGGGAGCTGGGCGGGGGAGGGGGGTCTGCTGTGGGAGGGGCAGGAAATTCATGTGAGCATTAGTGCCTCCACTGGCCTCACCCAACCAGAAGCCACTTGGCAAAGCAACCTGGGAAACACAGTTTGAACGGCAGTTGGAAAGAAGATCCAAGAGCATGCAGGCAAATGTCAGAGGGGAAAAAATCAGGGAGCAGCCATGGTTAGAGTCCCAGCTCCTACCCTGGGTCTAATTCAATGAAGATTATGTTCCCGTCCCAGTGACGGGCCTGTCACCTTCTGCGTCTTCAGAACAGAGGAGCGGTTAGGAACACAAGCTCAGGACTGAATAGCCTTGGCTGGAATCCCAGTTGTGCTGTTTGCTAGCCATGTGGCCCTGAGCAAGTTCTCTCAACTTCTTCAAGCTTTACTTTCACATCCACGAAATGGAGATAGATGGTGGCCACAGCCCGCACAGCCAGTTGTGTGGCACTGTGCCGCTGCGCTCCAGGCAAGGTCCTCAGCACCTTGCCTGCCACAGAACCAGTGCCTGATAAACACTCACGCTGCGGGAACATTTTGAGATTCGGCTGCTCTTTGAGCATCTGTCAGCACATTGCCGTTCCTGCTAGGACTTGTTTCTTCTCTCCCCCACTTCAGTGTCTACAGTCTGCCCCTAGATGTCTTAAAAACATCTTTCCGCTCTCACAGAGGTCCTGCCAGCGCTGAGGGAAGAGCCCCCTCCTCCCTGCCTGGCTGGCAGCCCTCTCTCACACCCCCACCCCTCCCTATCTTGCTGGCCAGTTGCTCACAAGTAGCTTAGCAGTTTTGAGAATACAAAAACAGGAAGAGCCCCAACCCCGGCTGAGGCTAAAACACCCATGTGCAGAATCCTTCAGTGGACAGATTTCTTCAGCTCTCAAAAATGAGGGCCTTAAAAAATCAGGTCCCTTGGCCAAGATCTCTGGATTTGCTTCATCATTTCCTTTGCAAATTTATAACCACTTTAACCATGAAGAGGAGATGGTGAGAAAATGGGAGGCGGGAGTTGAAAACGTTTTCAGTCGACCACAAGACGGGACAGGAAATTCTGGAGTGGTGGGGGAGGCATTTTTCTTTAATCCCTCAGCAGCAAAGCAGTCCAAGATAGCAGCTCTGGAAAACTGTGTCTTGTCCAAGAAATGACCACTCTTAACTCTTCTCCTGTACTGACCCACAGGAAAACACTGCCGCCTCCTTAGCTGAGGGGTTTCAGGGAAACAGAACACAAAAGAGAAATACCAGATGTCAGATTGGATGCCACTGTCTCAGGGGTTCTGGGCCTTCTCTGTCGGGTGTCCTTCTGTCTCCTGGAATCTCCTTTGGTCCCAGCCTGCTGCTGACCTTCCGGGGTCAGCTCTTAAATACAGTTACTCCTCCATCTTTATCTCTTACCCTCTGATCTTCCCTCATTCCCTCTCCCTCCACCTGCTATCTCCAACAACAGCCAGGAAAAGTCAAAGCCATTTCCTATCTAAATTCACCTCAACGACTGAATACAATTGCAAAAAGTAGACCAAAAAAAAAAAATTAAAAGCATCCTGGAACAATGCAGCAATGTTCCACTTGAGTTAAAAACAACTGTGAGCCCAACGGTTGATTTTTCAGCAGAACTTATGAAAGCCAGAGAATAAAACAGTTACAAGGAAGAAAGAAGGAATTAGGGGCTGAAAGAAAATAACTGCCAACCTACAATCCTATATCCACAAGGAAATACCCATCAGAATTGAAGATGACATAAATGCTTAAAGAAAAACAATAACTGAGTTAGTTTTTTACCAGTAGATACACACACACACACACACACACACACACACACACACACACACATTCAAAAGAAGTCCTCTGGGGAGAAATAAAATGGTCTCAGGTGGGAGAATAAAAATGTAGGAAATAATGTAGCAGCAGAAGGATAAATTATCAGTAAGTCTACATTAATATCAACTGTTAAGATAAAAACAATATCTTTAGGGTTTAAAAGGTTGTATGATTAAACATGGAGGCAACAGCACAGGAGGCAGGTGTGAGGAGAAAGGAAACAAGCAGGTCCCGAGTTGCCTGTCACGTCTGAGGAATCGTGGCTGCATTTATTTCATTGACTGTGAGAAGTTGAAGATAACCTATGGGATAATAAAAAAAAAAAAGTCTAGCAATAGCAAGCTGACAGGAGAAATAGAATAATCTAAGAATTGATGTCATGAATTAAAAGTTTAGAAAGGAGAAAGGGGGAACTCCTAACAGATGAAACTATTGAAAACACATAATAACATATTAATATTATCTTAGTAAGTATTAGTAATTACATTAACTATAAAGTAACTAAATAGCCCAATTAAAAGATTTCACACTCAATGAAAAAAAAAAATCCAACTGTATCTCTAAATATGAATACCCAGAAAGGATGAAATGAGAAGGAAGCTCACACTAACCAAAGGAAAGACAGTGCAGCTCTTCAAGTAGCAAGGGAAACAGAGTCCAAGACAAGAAGCAATATAAAGAAAGAGGGACATTTTATAACAGCAAAAAGTTTATAACACCAGAAAGATAATGCAATTCTGCTTACAAGGACCTATTAACACAGCTTCAGCACGCACAGAGCAGAAACAGCCAGATCTTAAAGAAGTAAAGAAACCATACACAGTGATGGGCTGTACCTCCATCAGTAGCTGATAAACAAAGACAGTAACAAGTTAGGGTGAAGAGACGTTGACCAGCACCATGTACACATTTGACCCCACTGACATTTATGAAGCAGGACAACCAACAGCTGCATGGTACATGTTCTTTCTGAAGTACACATGGCACACTTACTAGAAATTGTCACTTGCTGGCAGTGGAGCAGGTGTCAATGAACTGCAAAAGATAAAAGCAACATAGTATGTTTTCAGATCACAGTGGAATTTGCTAGAAATCAATAACAAAAGAGCATGTCAATGTTTCCCATGTTCATGGATTGGCAGAATTAATATTGTTAAAATGGCCATACTACCAAAAGCAATATACAGATTCAATGCCATACCCATCAAAATACCAATGACATTCTTCATAGAACTAGGAAAAAAAAAGTCCTAAAATTAATTTGGAAGAATAAGAGACCCAGAATAGACAAATAAATTATAATCCAAGAAAGCAATGTTGGAAGAATCACAATACTTGACTACAGAGCTATAGTGACAAAAACTGCATGGTACTGGCTTAAAAACACACACATAGACCAATGATACAGACTAGGAGACACAGAGACAAACCCACACATCTACAGTCATCTAATCCTTGAAAGGGGCCAAAGCATACATTGGAGAAAAGACAGCCTTTTTAACAAATGGTGATGGGCCAAATGGTTCTCCATATGAAGAACAAATCTAGACCTTATCTCTCACTCTGCACAAAAATCAACCCAAAATGGATCAAAGACCTTGGAATTAGACCAGAAATTATGCAACTCCTAGAAGAAAACACAGGGTCAACACTCCAGCTTTTAAGCATAGGCAACAACATCCTAAGAGAAACCTAAAATCCAGGAGTTAATAAATGGGATGGCATCAAATTGAAAAGCTTCTGCACAGCAAAGGAAACAATTAGGATTGTAAAGAGAGACAGAACCTACAGAATGGGAGAAAATCTTTGCTAGCTACTCTTCTGACAGAATATTAATATCTAGAATATATAAAGAACCCAAAAAATTTTATACCAAAACCCAAACAACCCAATTAATAAATGGGCAAGTAAATTAGAAACTTCTCAAAAGAAGAAATACAAATGGTCATCAAATATATGAAAAAATGTTCAACATTATTAATCAGATCAAAACTACACTGAGATTTTATCTCACACTAGTCAGAATGGCAGCCATCAAGAAAAAAAATGATAATAAATGTTCAAGAAGATTTGGAGCAAAGGAACACTTTTAGGATGTTTTTGGGACTGTAAATTAGTACAACCACTATGGAAATCAGTATAGAGTCTCCTCGAAAGACCAGGCATGAAACCACCATATGACTAGCCATACCACTCCTCAGCAATCTACTGGGAAGAATTAAAGTCATCATACTAAGAAAGATGGGAAGGAATCTCATGGAAATCAAAGTGAGCTCAGTAGAGAAAAGGGACCAAAGGGTGAGAGGTGGGGAAGGAGGGAGACGTGCCTGGGAGTGACAATGGTCAAATTATATTGTTATATTGTGGGCATGTACAAATATGTAACTGAATCAATCAAACAATACTAACTGAGCATCTCTGCTGCCTGGAAGCCACTGCCCTAATTTCTTAGAACAGGAAGTAAGCAAAGCAAAGTTCCTGCCTTCAAAGAGTTTATGTCCGTGCAGATAACTCGCAAACAGAAATGACTAGAGTCAGGGTGGATCAGAAGAAGAGGACCACGCAGAGAAAGACGAAGGGAAGGTAACATGGAGAAGGGCAGGTGCACTCGGCAAGAAGGACCAGGGAAGGCTTCTTTAAGGTGACATTTGACCAGCATTTCATGAAGTCAGGAGTGAATTATGCAAACCGTGAGCAGGAAAGCACACCAGACTGAAGAACGCAGTACCATGTAAGCCCTCCGTGATTGCTGAAGGGACCCAGCCAGAAGAGCTTCGCACCCCGGAGATGATGCCACAGGGGCTATCAGGCACCACAAAGGCCTCGTAGCCTCAACAAGACCTAGATTTAGCCTGGCTTTGATAGGAAGGTGCTGGAACATTTCAACAAGGAAATGACAGGGTCCCATCATTCATAAGATATATTTTTCTTCTGCTCCTTCAAGAGGATTAATTCATCACTTTCCTGCCAACAGGCTTTTCATTCTGTAATTAAAGTTCCATGAGTATGATTTCCCAAAGGACCAAGTTCTCCCCAAAGATGAGCCCTCTGCCCACCTGGATTCCAGGAAGATTTTCAGAGGGCAGTTTGATAACCCTGCCTGTGAGGCTGTTAGGGAAGTGACAGAGAGAAAGAGGACTCAGAACAGGTCTCCAGTATGCAGCTGGTTGACCAGGTGGAGGTGGATGCCTTTAACTCCACCAAAAAGGAGAAGCACCCGGGAGGAGGGACTGGGACAGTGACATAGGTGGGTGTGGTCATGCTCTTCTGAGCTCAAGAAACATTTAGATGAGCAATGTCAGGTTGCTGTGCTGTCCCGTAGGCGTGAGACTGAAAGCCCAGAGGAGAGTTCCAAGCGGAAGATGTGGACTGGGTAGTCATGGGTCCACAACAGTAGAAAATGAACTCACGGGTGTTTGCTCAACAAATAGGTCACAAGTGCACCCTTTGTGTGCTGGGGGTTGTCCAGAAGCTGGGCCGTAGCAGAGAGCAGGACAGGTAGCGTTCCTGCTGATCCGGAGCTTGCACTGTAGCCTAGAAAGTCAGATGGGAAGTCAGGGAATAGAGATTCTTTGAAAATGTGATCATGTCACGACTCTGCTCAAAACTTTCCAATGGAGGAAACCAGGAGAGAGGTTTGGAGGTGACAACCATCCTCCAACTCTGGAATGGTTGGAACTTGAGCAAAGGATGAGATTCTGGATATACTGGGAGAGTGGGGCGGCGGGTGCTGTTGGACTGGATGTATGATAGAGAGGAACCGAGGTTGACTATGGAGGGCTCAGGGCTTCCAGGTCAAGAGTGACTCATTCATGACATGCTCAGCATTTTGGCAAGCGGTGCGTGTGCATGTGTGTGTACGGCAGTCAGAGTGTAGCCAGGAGCGTTTACACACGAGTCAACTTGGGAGTGAACCTATGTCCAAGTGAACATGCAGCAATTATTCAAACTTGGTTTCCGGAATATTCCCAGGATGAACTAATTTCCTGTTTTTATTGCTGCCTTCTTAGTGTAAGTGTTCACTTGTCTTGTGAGCTTGTCTTCTGTTTCAGTCTGGAAGGATGGGCACAGAGGAAACACTCTGGGAACATCCCAAGGAGCCCATAGACAGCTCTGAACAAATAAAGTGGCCAACCCTCCTCCCAGCCTCTTCCGTGAGAAGGAAATTGACGGGCTTATTCATCAGCTGATTCAGTGTGGACTCAGAGTCCTGATCTGCGGAAGTGAGAAAACAAGAAAAGCAGAGAACACTGCCATCCGCGGGAGGGGCCGCCCTAAGGGAGACCTGGGTATATGATGGTGTCCGTGCCCTTGGGTGATGTGTTTGGAGTAATTGAGGACGTGGATTCTGGAGCTCCACTCTCAACAAACTGACTCAAAGATATTGGGCTTGATAGGAGGCATCCTGTCTCCATCCGCCGCCTGGCTGTAAAGAGCAGTGATGTTGACAATACTGTCATCATAGAAGAAAATCAGGTCTATGCACAAACTGCTCAGAGCAGCGCTTGGGATGGAGTTAGCACAAATTAACATTTGTAATTTTTATCACCATACTGTTTCAGACATTCCTTTAGTATCTTTAAAATTATGAAACCATGATGTTTCAAAATTTTATAGGGGAAACGGTACATGGTCCACCATAATCCCTCCCCTTGGACACAATCTTATCTTTACATGTCCCTTCAACCCTTCTCTATGCTGGTCATCCCTGACCAACACACTGATTTTAGCCTAGGGGCTCAAAGTGAGGGGCCCAACTAGTTGACACCCAAACTCCCAGGATGGGAGTCTTAAATGTCCTTGACGTCAGGAGACTCCCGACTGTTATTTACCCAACAAAGTACTCACTGCCTGTCTGACTCCCAATTCAAGGCAAACCACTTTTTTTTTGTTTTATGTTTTGTGTATCTACAATTATATTACATACGTTTCCACTGTGTGGTTTTCATAAGCTACCCATTTATGGTTTATGGCCATAAGTATCTTGTGTCAATGTCAAGCCTTGAACAAGGTGTTTCCCTTTTGCTGCCCAGTTATAAAAGGAATTACTATAGACCACCCTATGTTCGATAACACCACCATGAATATTTTTGCATATTGTTGTGGGTTTTTTTTTAGATTTTTACGAATTTCCCTAAGACAATCGTAGACTATACAAATAAATGTTTTAGGCTAAACCTTTAAGGTAGCTGCTAAGGGAATCCAAAAAAGTTTGGACCAAACTGGGATTCCTTACAAGTGAAGGAATAAAATAAATTCCACAAAATGATGAGATCACGTTGTGATCGGATTCTCATTATGAAACATTGCTTTTTACTCTTATATGCAGTTGTTTTAAAAACTACACCACATATCAATAAAAGCTTTGAACATTTTGAGGCACTCATGAGCAAAAACATCAATAAATCCACTCTTAGTAGATAAGTAAAGAAAGAGCTCAACAGACCTAATTCATTCTAAGATTGGCTTTAACAAGCTGAATATTTCCAGTTATGTGTTATGTTTTCTAAAGCAGCAACCCCTAAATTCTTAAGATGTGTTGGATGGATATGCTTCTCCCTCGTGGACCTGGGAAAGCAGAGAGGGACCATGTATTTACTTCCGTGAGAGGCACTTAACTGGCAAGCCAGGCCAGCTGGTTTCAGTTTCCATGCTCATTTCCCACAGCAGTGATGGACAAATGAGAATTTCTGGCCCAGAGCCAGACCTCCAGAGCCAGGAAGCCCTGGGTGGGAGCAGCAGCTCTGCCACTTGCTACCTGGTGACCAGAACATGATTCAGTCCTTACCTCCAAAGCCCCTTGGCTTCCATGCCTAATGTCCAACTCTCAAAATTTATTTTTCTCCTACTTGAGTTGATCCCAAAGTTCTCTGCAAGGGGGAAGAATGAAAGTAGGGAGGCCATCATCAGTGAGTGAGAGAAGGTAGTGACCTGGATTTGTGTGATCGTTCAAGGGATGGTGGGACTGGCTGCTTCCAGGATTTATTTCAGTGCATCATGAAAGGATCCTATCATCCTTGTGGAATCTGGTCATCTACCTGAAAGGAGGCTAAAGCACCCGACATGGAAGGTGACCATGGTCAACAAATGTGTCCACTGACCTTGAATGGAGAATGACCTAGCATTTGGAAGTCTTTGCCATAACAGATTTCTGCAGATTTGGCCATAACATAGAGTGAGAAGAACATAAATTTAGAGACCCTGAGAATGATGCACTAATTTAGTGATCATTACATGTTCCACTCCATATATTTTATCCTCTTCAATCTTCAGAGAAACCTAGTGGGGGGAGGGGATTCTTCATTCTCTTTCTACACAAAGGAAACTGAGGCTCAAAGAAGTTACAGAATTTTCCAGAAGCCACAGAGCTCTTAGGTAAAAGAGCAAAGATTCCACACAGGTGCATCTGATTCCAAAGTTTATCATGAGGTGTCATTGCCTGCCGCCATCTTGGGGGCTGGAGAGAGATTTGGTGTGAGAGGGAGGAGCAGTTTTCTCTCTGTCCTTTAAGGTCCGACTGAGGAGCCTGGGCCACAGCCCTGCTGCCAGCTTGAGGCTCCAGCCTGCTGGAGGGCTTGTTTTCTCTTGTAAACTTAAGGACACAAAACAGCCACTGGTGCTGGACACAGGGAGGGGTTGACTTTTGCCAGCTAGCCTCAGGGAAGTAGATCATTCTAGATCCTTTTTAACTGTGTGGGAGCCTGACATTTGCTATTTGGGCAAAAGGGAAGCCAGGCGCCAAGGGCCTGCCTCCTGAGTCCCTGTCAAACAGGAACACTTCCCTGGCTGTCTTTCCTCATAAACGATGTTCAAACTGCAGTTTGAAAAACAGTTCCTTTGGGGAATTATAAAAGCAATAATGTTTTTGGTAGAAAATTGCTGCGTCAACAGAATGCATAAAAATAAAATCACCATCGTCCAGGGAGAACTAGAGTGAGTGTTTTATTGCTTTTCCTCCTTTTTCTTAGATATATGGACTTCTTAGCACAAGTGGACTCAACTGCATCTAGTTTTTGTAGCATGGGTTTCTTTTGTAAATTGTTAAAATTCCCCATGTTTATAAGAAAACTTAGAAAGCATGATTGTAATAGCTAAGTAATGGTCTACACCACCATTGGTAGTATTTCACTGTTCCTCTACTGGCCGAGATTCCTGTGCATTCTGCATCAGGCAATATTTTCCCCATATGTATGTTTAACCCTTATGCATAGATCATCGTAGATCCATCCCATCAATAAAAAGTTTGATTCCCCACCAACTTCCTTCTAGCCTTCTCTGAATCGGAAGAGTTCAGATGCAAATTACAGGTGTGATTCAACTCAGAAGTCCACTGCTCTACTGAAGAAGCAACGGATTCCAAGGAGATGCTAACAGCCTTGACTTGACCTTTTGGGTCACTCCTGTTCCCGAGACTCTCTTGGTCCCTACCCCAGCCTTTCTGTAGTCCTCTATTCCTCGTCCCCTTGACTTCGATTTCCTCCTCTTCATCTCCTAGTTAAGCCTCCAATGTGTTGTAAAAATGCCAAATTCATTGTCCTAATGAACTAATTTTCACTTTCATAAGTGATATAAAAATGCATTCTCCTAGTTAAAACAATTACTAACAATTTAGATGTAAAAGCGAACAAAGTCCCTTGTTGCCTCTTCTTTCCAATCTGGGAAACTTTCCTCCTTCAAGAAGGACACAGAGGGTTCGAGGGATGCGCATTCTGTTTGGGGGAGTGGAGGATGGTGTACATGTAGTGTTTATTTTCTTTGGAAGTTTTTCAGTGTGTTGTCTTTGTGACTGTTCTTCAGGCCTCCGCAGCACAATTAAACTTATTACCTGGCTTATTTACCTGTAAGTCTACTGATAGAAAGGTTTTTTTCTGGTTCTTCACTGTAACAAATAGTAAGGCACCACAGGGCACACTTTACCCCGCTCTCTGGGAACTCCTGTAGGATTTCATTTCTCTGGGGCGGACAGAGTTGCACCTGCAGGCTATCAGAGTGTGTACCTTTTCCTTTTAAGTGACTAGGCATTCACACCCACCCCCCAAGTGGCAGCACAGATTGACACAGCCAATTGATTCCCATTTTTGTGCAACTGGCCTGCTGAGCAGCGCCACACAGCAGCCTCCCGTTTCTATTTTTTTATTCCACTTCTTCCTGCTGTTCTTCTCTCCCAGATTATCTTTTCTAAATCCCCTTCGTCACCTTCCCCTACTCCATCTGTTCTGAAATGCACTTGTTGCCTGGAATTCCTAACTTCTTGCTCTGCCTGAGCGATTGCATTTATTCCTACACCTTGCACAACCTGACCCCTTAGGGGTCATAGACTCAAATCCCTGTAGAAGCCAGGCCAGTAAAAGAAATGCCCAGGAGTCCACGCACCTGTCCCTGGCTGCCCAAGCTCAACCCCATCCACAGCTCCAGTGGCTATGGCTTTATTGAGATCCGAGCCTAATGCTCTCAGGTTTTCTTTTTTTCAAAAGAAACTGCAAGTCTAGATTTGAATGTAAAAGGTCACAGTTTCATAAGAGATGAAAATTAGGAGAAGTGTTAATCCCATGTGGTCAACAGAACACAACTGCAGGGTAGATGCAGCTGCCGGGATGCCAGGCTATACCCCAACTCACTCTCTTCCCCAAATCTTCCTTTCTTAACTTGTGTCCATCCAGTCAGACCCTCAGCCTATGATTCCACCTGAGAGACTGTCCCAGAATCGGCCCACCTGTCCATCTTCACTGTTTCTCGCCAAGACCCATCCTCTCACCATGATACCCTACCTGGCCTCCCTGTCATCGACTGACACTCACCAGCCTGCCTGCACTGCCCTCTTCCTCAATCTAGATCCTCCTAACCGTGGCAGCCAGATGGAGCCTCACGTCAGAGGAGACAGACAAGAGGAGGAGGGAGAGGAGGCACCCACGTCCTTCTCCTGCCCAGAGAGCCTCATGAATGCCGTGTTGCCCAAAAGCAGTATTGCCAAATGTAGCCACATTGAATCTGCATTTGACCCAGGATTATAAAATTTGATCCAATTTTATCAAATCAGATTTCATCTGGATCTTCAGATAATGGACTGACTTTACCTGTAAAATCTGACAGGAGACGAGCAGTGACCGAGGCCTTGGGAATCAGGTGATTTGCAGTTTTGCCTTTCCACCCGCTGCCCCGCTTCTTCACTCGGGCCAGCCTAGTGCCTGTGCCTGGCCCCCAGGGAGGTTGCCACTCCCAGCCCCAGGCTACCACTCAGCCTGTTACTGTACACACAAGACCCCGTGGGATCTGGCCCCTGTGCCCCACCATAGCCTCTGTTCCTCGCCTTCCTTCAGTTCACCCTTTCTTCCCCCACTAATAAGCGCTGACTCACAGAGAAATTGTTTCAGACCTGAACCCAACCACCGCTCAAACGCCACGGCTGCTTGAGTCACTTTAATCAAGGCGGACACGCTCCATTCAGAGAGGTCTACCTTTGACTCAATAAATCTCTCCTCAAATTGCTAATGAAGTTGAACTTGCTCTAGACAGTGCATTTTAGGTTTAAGAATCTACTGCTGAGGCTCTTTATTTAGTGCTCAGGAGTATCTTACTCAGCTCAGACTCAAAGGAGCTGCTG
Source organism: Geosciurus inauris (assembly GCA_004024805.1). NCBI lineage: Eukaryota > Metazoa > Chordata > Mammalia > Rodentia > Sciuridae > Geosciurus > Geosciurus inauris. The sequence goes on from PVHX01008015.1 coordinate 80,283, forward strand.
ACACAAAGATCCACCTCATTCATCCCCCACCCCAGAAAGGCAGTGGGGCTCATCCAGCCCTCGCCTGAGGCTGGAAGTGGGCTGGAGGCCGGGGGCCACAGTTGGGATCCTCTTGACCTTCTGAGGCAAGAAACCATGATTGCCAAGTTCCGCACTGTGGAGAATATTATTAGGAATTATGAAAAGTTTTGCTCTATCGACATTTTATATTATGTGTATTTTTCAGACCTTATCACAATATGAAAGATAGAAAGAACGATTTTGGTCCCAGCTGACAAAATTTCGTGTCTTTTAAGGAAACGGCAGTTTTGAAATAACAAAGGGTATGGCTGTCACTTGTAGGTGTCGTGGTGGTGGTACTCCACAGTGATGTCCATGATGGCGATGGGGTGATGCTGATGCTGAGGATGCAGGCTGCATTTGGGTAGGGTGTATTTCTGGATGCCTATGGTATTAGCCCAGAGATGTTTCTCTTAAGAGAAATCAAATCCTTTTAATATATATGACTCATTTTTGTGGAGTTATAATTTAATGCTCTGCAAATTTCAGTGATGTTATCATCAATGATATTAATACCACAAAACTATTAAGTACCTATAATTGCTATAAAGAAAATTAAAGCAAACCAAAAAAACCACTCATATTCTTAGCACATACACACACACACACACACACACACACATTCCCCTTGACTGTTGTTCTTGATATATATTTAATTATGATACATAATAATTGTTTTACTCCCTGGTAATTAGAAATAAAAAAGTTGCTGAAATGAATTATTGAGTTAGGCTTATTTTTATAAAACTTGGTAAAAAGTATAGTTTTTCTGTTTGTTCCTTTTGCATCAAAGTTCTTGTATGGTAGACTACTTGATGTTTGTTACCAATCATCCTTCTTTCTTAGTAACAGTGTCAGACATCTGTGAGAGGTTTTTAAAACTACAGTTCCCAACCTCCTTTGCAGCTAGGAATGGCCACTTAACAAATTTCTGGCCAATGGGATGTCAGCAGTCACTGGGCGGGGCTTCCCTACAGCTCCTTAAAGGTGGAGAGGGTAGTGTGCAAGATTGCAGACGGATCCTTTTTGGGTCTCTCTCCTCCTGCTAGCCAAATGCTGTGTGACTCAGAGAGGCCACAAGTCTGGCCTTACTACCCACGCCACAGTAAATTGGCAACCACCTACCTCTGGATTTCACACTGGATAGAAAAAATAAATCCTAGATGCTTAACTTTAGGTTTTCCATTTTAGGCAGGTAAACTGCTTTGAACAACTGAAGAAAGAAAAAGAAACACATTTTCCCCATTGACTAGCCCATTAAAAATCACAGGAAAGTAGTAATTAAGGAACATTATTTTATCCATAGTGTCTCAAAATTCTTAATGATCTATTCTACCATTTTTTGTCTGTTTAGCCACGTACAATTCAACATGAAAATTATCAGCTGTACATGCAAAAATAGTGGCATGGAGACCTGGCGTCTGCAACCATCTGTAATGTTCAAACCCAACGTTTTATTTCCATTTGGATTGAAAGCAAGACATTCCTTTCAGGAACAGGAGGCCCTCAGTTTCCCACTTTGTATTACTCAACCTAAATGCATCTCTGTTGACATTCTGGATTTTTCTGTAATCTTCTTTCCTTAATACATTCAAGATAGTTCCACAAATCACTAACAGTTTATAATAGCATTCCTGTTTCTGGGCTAAATCAGGGATGCAGCACCGGCCATAGCACTGTGTCTATGGATTATCTGAATAATTGCTTCAATTCTCCACTTGTTTTTGAGTGAGTGTAGGCCTGACCTCTGGGCATGGCTGCACATTACTCATAGTCAAACCGAGAGTTTCAGTGCTAAATGTGACAGTGTGTGCTATATCTGTTTTCTCTCTAGCAGATTATTCAAATACCATCTAGTTGAAGTCAAGTTGTCCCAGAGCCCACTGAATCTCTGTCCCAAAGGTCCCTGATGCAGCCTCCCTGGCCATGCTGCAATCTCTTTCTCTGTGAATATGCGAAGATTGCACGTTTTCAGCCCAGTTCTTTTCTCCTGCCTCATGTCCCCTGGAGACCCCAGTGCCTCCTTATAAGAACCATGTGTGTCTTATCTCTTCCAGAGCAGTTGCTAAAACCAGCGAGCAGGCTGGAAAACATTTCCCCCCAAGTGTACTGTTTCTCATCATTTCTTTCTGACACTTCCAGATAACTTGTTAGCATATTGTCTTTCCCTATTCAATACAGGCCCCAGCCGTGTGGAGACTTCATGACATCACTCGGGAATGTATAATTAGAAACAAAAATGCCAAATCTAAAACACCAGGAGATAATTGAAGAAATTTTTTAAGTGGCTAGTGAAACCCCCAAGAAACTCAGCCCACATTTGGGATGCTACCAGGAAAGCCCTGGAAACAAGTTGAGAGTGACCTTTCCTAAGGCCGATGGCACAGCCACAGGTGAGGGCTGTTGCTCAAGATGCCGGGCCAGCCTTGGACAGTGAACAAGAAATGTCACTGGGCTTTGGGCACTCCCCCAGTGAAACTGTGTTCCTCGAACTCCCTGCACATCTCAGAGAAAGGGTCTGAATTTCCACCACTGTGGAGTCACAACACAGTGACTTTTGATTATTGAGCTTTTTATTCACTCAACAAGTTGGTGTTGGAGGCCTCTCCCAATAAAGCCTCTGCCTGGGGCCTCTACCATTGTGCCGAGGCCTCTGGTCAGTTCCTATGGATAATATGGCCTGAGGGCCGCTGTTCAACACCTGAGCCAGGAGCCGCTGGACACTGTGCAACTATTTTAATACAAATTCATATTAACAAAAATTAAATAAAGCAAAAATTTTGTTCAATTACATAAAGCCTCTTTTCAACTACTGGTGGGTGGTGGTCACCATCTTGGGCAGAAGCAAGGGAGAACATTCTTATCCTGGAAAGTCCTCTGTGCACAGTGCTGGACTGAGCAATCTGATCTGGCGGGGACACTCCTGCGGTCATCATTCATGTAGTCGCTTCCACTCTCAAAATGTCGTGGTGGGTCCTACTGTCTCTACCCACTGAGCCGCGGTCTTTGCCAAGACTCTCCAGAGACCCCAGACCCTCTGTCTGGATGAAAAAGTCAGCGGTGTTCTGCGATCTCCGGCCTTTTTCCTGGTTCCCGCCCATCAAAGCCAACAATTCGGTAACGACAAAACAAAACATTCCAGGTGCACACACTAGCTCTTCTCCAAAAGCCACAGATTGACTTGTCAGCACTTTCGGTTTCGCTCTTCACCCCCCAGCCCCGCCCTTACGTACAACAGCTCCGCTGGGCCCCCTGCCAGGAAGGATGCGGGATCCGCAGGGATCTGGGGACCCGCGGCCGGGTCCACCCTCGCGTGTCCCCAGCAGAGGGCAGCTGCGTTTAAGATTCCCAGCAAGGAATGTGTCACACGATCGCTCGGCTTTTTTCTTTCTTCCAGGGACACTTTTTGTGTGAGCTGCTATCCTAGGTGCCAGAAAATACTGGTCACCTGGGGACCAGCTGTGAAGCGCAGTTGACCTCAGGCCCCGGGAAGCTCCTGGGGCCGCGTTAGGGCGCAGCAGCGGGGCGGCGCCGGCGACCACGACGACAGCATTTTGCAGAATTCTGGGGAAGGGGTCGGGGCTGCGCGCAGCGCCGCTGCTCCACCGCCCGCTGCGCTCGCCGCCCGGGCAGAGCGCGCTCGGGACGCAGGGCTCTCCGCGCGGGCTGCGAACCACCTCGCATCTCCACTTCGGCCTGGCGACAAAATGGTAGGGACTGGACAGGGGGAGGAGCCGGAGACATTGTGCGACTTGCTTGGGGTGTCCTGCTCCCCAGCTCCACACCACCGGTGGAGCCCATCTCTGTCCCTCTCCCCTCGCCGCCAGCCCAGGTCTCCTGGCTCGGTCTCGGGCCGCACCCTCCCCGCGGGGCCGCTCCGGGCGCAGCTACCCATTACCCAGCAGCTGGTGGTTAAGTCTGGGTTGTTTTGTTTGTGTGTTTTGATGCACTGGACTTACTTAGGAGACTGAAAGTTTCCTTTCTAAATGGATGTTAAGGACTCTCCTTAAGATGCCCAGGACACTTTCCGAAGGGACTTCTACATGGAAAATACCCAGTGTTGCAGCCTGCGCCCTTGGGAAGAAACCCAGCCTGTGGCTCATCCCACCGGCTGCAGTCGTGTGTGGCAGTGGGCAGCTGTCTGGACGCAGCAAGGCCTTTCCTTTTTCTGGAATAACCCAGCCTTCCTTAAGGAATAAGTATGCGTCCCTGTACTGATGCTTAGCGGAGACAGGTCTACACCACTGAACCCAGGATTCCTCAGGCCGGAGTTGGCCCTCCCCTTTGACCTCCTCTCTGCAAGGTTCTAAGGCTGGTGTTACAGCGTCTCTCTGTACCACTCCTGAGACCATGGACAAAACACACTCAACGCCCCTCTATGGCACTCTTGCCAGGCACCTAGTGCACACCTAACCACCTCCACCACCTATCCCAGCACCTAGGCAGCCCTGGTTTATGCCTGAGTTAACCACATCTCATGTAATCCCCTCTGTGTCCTCTGTGGGACAGTAAATTATAAGGTCACCCTACAGAAAACCTAACATCAGACCTGGGGAAGTTTAGGCACAGGTGAGAGACAGAATAGTGGGGCCAGGCATGGGAGACCAGACAGACAGACAGACAGAGATGGATAGATACATGGGTGGTAGGTAGATAGTAGATAGATGCATGGATGGTGGATAGAAAGATAGAAGGCTAGGTAGATGCATGGATGGTTCATAGATACATGAGTGGATAGATAAGGAAATGGATAGACAGACACATGGAAGGATAAGTGCATGGTGGATAGATTGACCAGATAGATAAACAAGTAGGTATAAACATACATATATGTATGGATAGATTAGATACGTAGATGTAGATAGATAACAGATACATTGGTAGAAAGAAAGAAAAGAAAAGAGAAAGATGGCAAATAGATACATAGTTAAAAAGAGAACAGATAGAAAGGAACATGGTGTCTAGTTAAGATAGCCTGGAGATTAAGCAAGGGCGACCTGGGATCCTGTCCTGCTGGGGGTGCTAGCCTGCCGAACCAGGAGCAGGAGCACTGGCCTGAATGCTCAGTTAGCACCGGTTTCCCAATCCGCCACAAGTAATAGTTAAGGCTAAGCAAAGAAGGCTCTGGCCTTCCCTGCAAGAAAGAAAGAGAGAACCTGCAAAAAAGTATGGCATACAAAGTTGTAGTGGTTTCAAAAAATGCAATTAAATGTTATGAATTGATATTTTTTCTTTTAAATTTCATTTGGGGCTGGGGAGAGGTCCCCATCATGTTTCAATACCTGCAGACCTCTCAGATTGCCTTGCAAATTGTAAGGACCCCACCTGCCATCGACAGATGATGGTCCGTGTAAAGAACCAGCATCACAGTGGGGCAGCAGGTGAGGGTTCCACGAGGAACACCAGGCCATGTCTCCTGCCTGCGCTGGGGCCAGGACTTGGAAGATGGCACAGTGAGTGCAGAAAGCGACTTTGCAGGTAAAACCCCAGCCTCCTACTGTGTTTTGCTCACATGTGCCACAGACAGAGGATGCTGCTGTGGCCAAAGGCCACACAGCTTCACTTTATAAATACCCCTGCCTCTGGCTCCACCAGCCTCACAAAGGCCTTATCAAATTTTATACACGCTCCTAAAAATGACATCAGCCCCACCTGCTGTGAAGGCCACACCAGGCTGCAATCTTACCTGTTTCTTAAACAGCAGCTGCTGTTATCTCTCCCTTCAAAGTGTATCTCAAATAAATGGCCACTCCTCACCACACCACTGTTCTGGGTTTTTGGGGGGTTTTTTTGTTTGTTTGTTTTGGCGCTGGGTATTGAACTCAGGGGCATTCAACCACTGAGCCACAGCCCCAACCCTATTTTTTGTGTGTGTTTTATGTAGAGACAGGGTCTCACTGAGTTGCTAAGCACCTTGCCGTTGCTGAGGCTGGCTTTGAACTTGCGATTCTCCTGTCTCAGCCTCCCAAAGTGCTGAGATTACAGGTGTGCGTCACCGCGCCTGGCTTCACTGTTCTGAATCTACACGCTTGTCACTGCTCTCTGGTCAAAGCCTCCTCTCTCGACTTTCTGCTTTAGGGTAATCGACTCATCCTGGTGTCTGGGACTGTGCTGGTTTAATTACTGAAAGGCCCATAGCAGGCTCCAGGCACATCAGGGTGAGGGGTCACCTCTGCACCCCTGCCTGCCCTCATGCCCA